>LNAC01000049.1:4371648-4437919 GCA_002007465.1 Ailurus styani | reverse complement strand
AAGGGGAGGGCAGGGCCCGTGCGAGGCAGGGGCGAGGGGGGCATCGCCCCCTTTCGGCGTCTCCGCGAGGAATCCCAGCTTGCTACGCGTAATGAACGTCGTGACAGGTCTCTCGCGTTACCCTGCATGCTACTTGTCCTGTTCAGGCTTCCTGAATCCTCGCGCCAGCTCTGCGAGGTGATGGAAATAATCGGTCAAGGCCGCTCTCCGCAGGAAGGAGGGAGCCGAGGCTGAGAGACACAGCTGCAAAGTACCGCAGCCAGAAATCCGAGCTGCCTGGCTTCCAAACCCCGCACGCCCTTCCTCCAGGGGGTGGTTGTTTTCCCAGCACTGGCATCGGTGTGTCAAGTTTCCACTGAGGAGACAGCCGTTTCGTAAAGCCACCCTCTTTGTCCCTTAGAAGAATCCACAGGTTTCCAGCCCAGGAGACCTCTTCCCCTTTCCCTCCCTTCTCTAACATTCCCATTCCTTTTCCCTCTCCCATCGTCACATGAGGGGGCTTGATTGTGGAATGGTTATTTCATGGTCACAACCACCTGGAGGGAAGAAGGAGGCTTTGGAAAAAGAAAGTAGACTGGGTCCGCTGTCCTCGGGTTCCTATATAGGGAGCCTCAGTCCACTGTGAATGGATAGCGCGGCCTCGACGGGAGTAACCAGCAGGCAGCCCAGCCCCGAGCAGAGAGGGTGCTAGGAGAACTCCAGAGATCAGATTAGGGGTGGGGTGGGCTCATCAGGGATGTGTCTGCATGAAGTTGGGGAGACTTTCTTACCGACTGGCAGGGCTCCCTTCTTCTCTCCCAGAAGCGTGATTTCTTACTGAGCAGCCTGGTTTCTGTAGCAGACAGTCCACCACCCCACCCCAAACTGCAGACCAGGGATGTAGGTCTTAGCAGTTATCACAGGTCACGGGGGTGTCTGAGTCTCTTTCTAAACCCTTTACTGTGTATGCATTAATACATTTGGAGAGTGGAGACGCGAAGGAGGGGGCAGGCATAGGAAGCCTGAAAATACTCTGAACCCACAGAGCTGCTGACCACGCTGTGGTCAGGACGAGCACGAGCAAGCAGGGAGGGCAGCGCCCTAGTATTCTGGCGGGCCCATTTCAGAAATGAGGACAGAAATGAGGCTTTGTAGGCCTGACAAGGCTAAGTGAGCTGCTCAGAGGAGAAGTGCCTAATGAGCCTGCTTTTCTCCTCTCCCTATTGATCGTCACCTGCGGAGAACTGGTGTCCTGCAGACACATCACTGCCTCTTTTGGTGCAGCCCTCTGAGAGATGAGCAGCATTGATCTCCCATGGGGAAAGTTTAATTCTCATGTTTGGTTTTGCTTCATCTTTAATTCTTGAAACTCAGAATGGGACCATCATCCCAGTCCTACATAGAATCTGGTCAATAGGGAATAGATCCATTATACATACTCTGGGGTGTTTTCAATGAGTTTATCTGGTGGCCCCAGAGCAAACGACATAAACTCACACACAGGTTATAATCCACCCAGACAGATGGTAACATCAGGGGAGAGGAAGTGAGACCATCTCCACGAGTCATTGGTCCCCGTCAGTTATACTCACATAAAAGCACTAGACTGTCCAAGCCCTATTCATCAAGCTGAAACCCCATCCCTCTCCTTGCCCTCTGCTGCAGCCTGTGTTGGAGGAGAGTGTCTAAAGCGCAGGCAGTCCAGACAGCAGGTAATTCCAGAGTCATCCACCTGGCCTCTCCTTGGACTATCACACTGCCATATGAAATGTTTCTTCAGGAGGTGTCTGACCCCATCAGCCATCCCACCCCAAATATTTATGCATACCAAATATATTTCCTGGTTGTTAATCCTCCAAGAAGATTTGCCTATAATCTTCTCATTTTCAGTTGATTTAAAATGTGAGAAACTGCCCATGTGTTAGAAAATGCAAAAAACAATGCCATATGTTTGGGGTCCATTTAACTCAAGCTGTGATATGTATTCCACACATGGAGATTTATGCCACAATTCCTGCTTTGGGGTAATCGTTAAGACTCGGAACCTTTGCAGGCTACTCACCCAGGAGGAATATTGACAGCATGAAACTCCCACATGGAGCAAAACTGACAGGGAAAAGTAGGAATGGGATTTGTTTCTTTTGGAAACTAAGACAATATTTTTCTTGCTAAACCATCTGCAAGTGGTGTGTATCCTGTTGGTTTTGCTCAGTTTATTAAAACACTGGCTACTGGAAGCAAGATCAGACATGTGGGACTAGCTCGGCCAATGAGGTTCATGACAGTGATGCGCCCCTCACCCTCACAGCTCACACCTGTGTGTAGAAGTCATGGGAAGGATTTACTGAAAGGATAAGTGTGGCACAGTGTACATGATCCCTAACTGGCTTCATTTGGGTTCCCGCAGAAGCACAAGCTGAGACAAGGATTCAAGGGCAAGTAGTTTATTTAAGGGGTGAAGGAAGTGCCAGTAGTCAGGTGGGGAAGTGAGGCAGTAAAGGGTGCATTATCAAGCGCGCGCGCACACACACACACACACACACACACACACACACACACACACACACACACACACACTTGCCACTGTGGGCCCATGGAGCTGAGTACCAGTGGAGAACTCTGGAAGCCAGGGTAGAACACACACCAGAGTTGCCCCAACCCAGGGGTGAGGGAGCTATACACCCACTCCTATCAGTTGTTGGTAAGAACTGCTCACAGATGGTGTTAATTTCAGGCAATTTCAGCCTACTACCTGGGTGGCAGCCAGCCTCCAGAGGCCAGGTAAAGCCCTGGCAAAGAAATGCAGGTGCTGGCAGTTAGTAGGCAGGCAGTGTGTAATTGAGAAGTCTGAGAAAATATAGCAGGTGACAGCATCTGCAACATCTGCTATTAGGAAAACTGCACGACACTTACATGGCTCAAGGCAATGTCTCTACACGTGTGGTCCTGAGACCACCTGGGAGCCAGATAAAAGCACAAATTCCTAGGCCCAATCCAGAGCTGTTTGAATCAGACTCACTGAGATGAGGCCTGGGGATCTGTATGTTTTGCAAACATTCCAGGTGATTCTGATGATTGTTCACTAAGATTTGAAATCCACTGCTTTTAGGAAATCACTCTTCTCACAGGCAACCAGCAGGCAGCGTGTTTAAATACATAAAAAGTTACTTGCAAAGCCTAAGGAGACAAACCTTAGAAACCAGGAGCCTGGGGAGGGGATCCCCATGCTGTCCAGATTCTTGTTCTCTCTTTGACAACTCTTTTTTTTTTTTAAGATTTTATTTATTTATTTGACAGAGAGAGAGATCACAAGTAGGCAGAGAGGCAGGCAGAGAGGAGGAAGCAGGCTCTCTGCTGAGCAGAGAGCCCGATGCGGGCCTTGATCCCAGGACCCTGAGATCATGACCTGAGCCGANNNNCCCTTACAGCTCTTTTTAAACTGAGGAGGTTCCATCAGTGTTTTCCGAGAAAGAAAAGAGGCTGAGTTTCATTCCTAACTCTGCCATTGATAAATCATGTCCTCTTGCCCTTTTAACATTTCTACACCTCGATATTTTACCTGTATGTGGGAATGGAAAAGACAACCATCTGTTCAACTCCCTATCAATAATGTAGAGTTGTCACTGGAAAGGGGCTAACACACACACACACACACACACACACACACACTGCATTTCCCCCAACCTCTCTTGCATCTAGGTGGGGTCACTTAGCTAGTTGTTGTAGAATGAATAGAAGCGATGTGTGCCACTTCTAGGCTGAGGAAATTGAGAAGCAGATGCTTCCATCCCCCTCTCTTTCCTTTTCTTCCAGGTGGAGGCAGAGACTTTCATGGTTCTAGGAATGGCAGTTCAAGATGGAAGGGCCCTGGAAGGGCCCTCAAATTGTCAAGCTGAGGAATGCTGCCTGACAACCAGAAAAATCCAAGTGGAATCGTTAGGTGAGTGAGAAACTTCGTCTGTGTTGAGTCAGGGAAATTTAAGGACTCATTTGTTATAGGACTTAGTTGTTATTCCAATAAAGTGGCATTGGAGGAGGTTATGGGGAGGACATAACTGGTGTCGACCTGTGAGCTGGACCCAGGCAATCAATGGTTCCTTACCCTTTCTCCTGTCCTTGGAATGTGCATTTTGCCTACTCTTCCCATGCTAGCAGCTGTTGCAAGGATGTAGCCTTGAGAGAATAATGTGTTGTTGAGACCATCTGGACAGGATACGTGACTGAACCCCATTAAGGTCACTGTATAAACTGTTAAGATTCTGGTGGGCGGGCACAGAGAGCTTCAAGACAAGCCTCATAAGTAAGTTTCCTTACCTGTTACAAGTGCAACCTACCAGTCTGGAGTGGTCTGCCTCTTTCTTAGGTCTCCTTGCCCTCTGTATTCAGGGACAGGTTTCAGATTTCACCCAGGGAACTGCCAAGATTGCAAGCCAACAAGTGGACATGGTAAAGTGTGTCCCCACTAACCTAGGAGACACAAGAGAGAAATATCCCTGCTTCTCTAAGAACTACTTCAGCGCAGTTACTTGCCCTTCCTTAGCAATACTTGTGCATGCAGAGGCATAGGGCCATGTCCGTGTCTTCCCAAGCCCCATCCTTCCTACCTCTGGCATAGCCTGCTCTGAGAGAAGGAGAAGATAGCAGCATTGCAGCGTTTGCCTCCTCCCTCACTCCGACCAGACACATCGTCAAGCCAAGGGGGCTGCTACTCATAAGAGAATTGCTTCTCATTTCCTCTTAGAGGTCTTCCTTCAAGCATCAAAAAAAATATTCTTTTGAACCAGCTGGGGTAAGAGATCTGTATTTCCCAACACTGAAACACCCTCGTTATTTCTTCTCCACTCATCCTTCTCAGACCAGCTCAGTCCTGTCTTTTCCTCAAAAACTTTCCCAGACTTCTAGAACACCCTAACATGACCTGCACAATTTAGCTGTTGGTGGTTTATATTAATGCATTTTTTTTCTCTTATTGCATCTCTATCAAGCTGGACTGTTGCTTCGTATGGTGTAGTAGTGACTTCATTTGGGTCCTTGCGCAGATAGTAAGTAATCATGGGTTCCTGGGCTATTAAACTTGGAAAGAATCAAGAGCAATACCACCGCCACTGTGTCTGCCACCACCTCCAGTGACACCCCAGTACCTCGTCCTCCTCCATCCCACCAGCTGCACCACCTCTACCTCCCAGTCCTTGACCACCACCCATCACACACCTACCTTAGCTCCCTTCAAAGCTAAAAGGTGACACTAGAGAAAGCTTAATGGAGATCATATTTTTAAATCACTTTGTAAAAACTGCTAGATGTAACTCAATCCCTAATGTGACTTTGAGTCTTATGTTTCAATACTTTAGGTTTAAAAACTATCTAAACCTTACTCTAATTACTCATGAAATTTTTAATCTGACTCTCAGAAACCTGTGTTCTTATAAGAAACACACTTAAAAAATTAAAAGGAAAAAGAAAAGAAAAGAAAAGAAACACACTTAAAACAATGTCTGGCAAACAGAACATAAATATTAGCTATTGTCCAAGAAACAGCTTATATTACATTTCATATGGCTTTAAATTTGTAACAGAGACTTCTTGTGATAATTTGATGTCAGAAATGAGCATTAGTTTCATGAGACTTCCAGGGACAAGATATTTTGGCTTGTTTTGCTACTTATCATCAACTGAACAGGAAGTAATAACCAAAAAAAAGTAAACAGATGAGCATGAACTCAGTAATGAGTCCAGATAAGCTATTTGATTCTTTCCAAGGCTAATGATCAAGTAACTCATGATTACCCACTTGGCCCAGGGAACTAAATGAAGTCATAGCCACTACATCATAAAATAACAGATATGCCTGACAGATAAGTAATAATACAGAGAAAATGTACAACAATCAACAGCTAAATTGTATAGGTCAGATTAGGATGTTCTATGGATTTGAGAAGGTTTTGAAAAGAGAGGATGAAGCTGGTCTAGGAAGGATGGGTAGAGAACAAAAGAGTATGTTACAGAGCTTACAGGAAGCACAGATTTTTCTTTCCCATAGTCCAAAAGAACCTTACTAAAATATTATTTTCTAGATACAAAGATGTGGCTTATGGTAAGCAAATCATGAAACTCACCCAGATGTACTGAGATACCAAAGGAACCCAGCTAAAAAAAAGTTAACTTACAAGACAGCCTAGTAGGTATCTACAATTGTATAACAAATTACCCAAAAACTTAGCAACTTTAAACAGAACACATTCATTATCTCACAATTTCTCTTGGTCAAGAATCCAAGCCTGGCTTACATAGGTCTCCAGCTCAGGTTCCCTCCCAAGGCTGCCGTCAAAGTGTTAGCTGAGACCGTAACCATCTTAAGACTTGACTGGGACGGGATCTGCTTCCAAGCTTACTCAGTGGTTGTTGGCAGGATTTAGTTCCTTGTGGGTTGTTGGAATGAGAGCTTCAGTTCCTTGCTGGCTATTGGCCAGAGGCAGCCCCTAATTCCTTGCCACATGAACTTCTCTATAAAACAGCTGACAACGTGGCCACTGGTTCATCAGAATATGCAAGTGAGAAAGAAATCAGGAGAGTGCTACCAAGACGGAAGTAACAGTCCTCTGTAAACTAATCTTGGAAGTGACATCCCCTCAGCCATTATTCTTCTATTCATTAGAAATGAGTCAGCAGGTGACTCAACCCCCACCCAAAGGAAAGGGGGTGATTACACAAAGGCACAAACTCCAGGAAGCAGGAATCTTCAAGAGCCATCTTAGAAGTCTGCCTACTACAGCAGCTGTTGCTTTGAACATCTCATCACAGAAAGGCTTGCAGAGCCTTGAATGTGCCTGCCTATGGCGCCTTCAGGCCCTCAGAGCAATTGTTAAGCAAGGAACAGCATCTACCATTTATAAGTTTTTAAACTCTGCAACTGACAGTGTTAATATATCGTTGCATTTAATGGGGAAGAAATAAGTTTGTGAAGTAGAGAAAAAACAGTTGGCTGGGATTCCATTGCCTTTTAACAGTTTTAATTTTATTGTTTTACTTCTGGATGGTCACAGAGCATCTAATACAGGTCCTGCCTATACCGAAGCAGAATTATTTTCTTTTTTCTCCTTTTCTTCCTTCCTTCACATTTCTTCCATTTTTGGATACTTAGTGGTAATTTCATTGGAGGGAAGAAGAGTGAAAAACATGATCATCTTCTGCAAGAATTATTGCACTTCTTAATCTTTTTTTCCTTCCTCCCCCCTCCCCCCCATTTCAAGTTAAGAAGAGGGAGGCAGGAAAGCAAGCAGAAAAGGAATCAAAGGAGAAGGAGAAAGAGGAGGGGAAAGGAGGCTCTGGGAAAGACTCTAGCCGTCTGGGGTTTTAGTGCCTTAAATTAGAAGTGAGGGAGGAATTCCCAGTTCAGTCTTCTGAGAAAGAAAAGCGGAATCCAGGAGCATTTCCAGGGGCAAGTTCTGGATGCAGTTGTTCGAGTGGGAAAGGGAGTGGTGGCAGAGGCAGGAATGCAGGCTGGTGGGAGCGCTAGGGCTGCAGACGGGGAGGGCGGCCCAACAGCAAAGGGGAACAGTGAGAGCAGAGGAGTGGGGCTGGGAAGGGCAGGAGAGGGAACTGTGCCCAGAATAATTGGTGGTGAGCAGGGCCAGGTCCCCATAGGTGGATATGGAAAGTGAGAACTTAAACAAGAGGTGGAGAAGGAGTAATCTTTCCCCAAAGACCTATTAAGGGCTGCTGAGAACAGGGAGGGATATTCAGATGGGCCCATGGAAAGTCTCCATCCCTGGAGGACCCACTCATTTTTCTCTCCTTTCCTTCTCCAGCCTTCTCTTCCTTCGCCTCCTAATTCCACCCTTTCTCTGTTCACTTTTCTTTCTTCCCATCGTTCTTTTTCTCTTTCAGTCCTTACTCTTTATGTGACAAAACAATTTTGTTTTGTCATAATTTTGTTTTGTTTTGTAATTACAAAACAAAAGGATGTCTATTATATATTATTACTTCCTGAATAGAATTTCCTGTTCCCTGCTCTAAGTTAAAAACCTTAACAGATGGTTATTTGTTTAAAATCCCTGTTTTAACTTCACTATTTTTAATTTATGTAACCTTCAATAGGCTTTTTCCCCCTTTTCTGACCCTTGAGAGAAAAAAAGTTTTCATGTCCCTACATCAAAGTATAATAGTTGGGTTGAATCTCTATATATTGTGCTTGGCTATGACATAGTACACTTGTCAGTAAATTCTTCCCTGATGAAAGGGTCATTTTTTTTTTAAATCTAAGATTCCCAATTGGACATTAGCATGACCATCAAATCTGAACTAAATTTAAAATCTTTGCATGTAACCTGTAGATTGACAATACCTTACAATATAAAATCAGTACAGAGACAGTTATGTTAAACTGGTTTCAGTAATCTATATTGCAAATATATTGTTACATCCTAATGATTGACAATAAAGAGTTTTATTGGCAACAATAAAAAAAGATAATAAGCAACAATTTGATCTCAGACTTTGAAGAAAAAAGAAATCCTAACTCTCAAAAGCCTAAAATTAAGATTTTCACCTCAATTGTGATACTATTTTAGCAGCATGTGTAGCGCTCCAGCTGCTAAACTCTGAAGTGTGATCCTGTCCCTGTCATAGCTTAAGGAGCACTATGTCACAGCAGTGCCTTGACTAGGAAAACTCCCAGAGATACTTGAATATCGCTGAATGGTGCTCTGGTCACCACAAGTGAAGAAGAGCCTCACCCTTCCCCACACCATGCAAGTCCAAAATCTCCCCTCTAGTCAGGAAACATTTCAGGCACCCTCAGTGTCCCACCATAAAGACATTTAGACAGTTCATTGTGCTGAAGTCCAAATTAATCAGGTGAGGATTTTTGTAAACTCCCCAGGAAATAGACTAGCATGTCTTGAGGCTGGTGCTGTGCCCAACCAGAGTATGTATAGGCGGCCATCTTACCATCCGACAAGACCAGCCATTTTGCCAGTGTGGCTCCTTCTGAGGAACTGTTTTCAGAAAAATATACTCACACATTCACTTCTGAAGCTAAAATTATGCATATAAGGCCTAAGATTCTCTCTTTTTTTCTTAAGTCCCAAGATTTTCTTTTAAAAAGGACATAAGAGTCGGGGGAGGAAATCTGAGTCTCTCCAAATTTAAGACTCTCCCAAATTTGAGTCTCCTTGAGACAACCACTCTCACCTGCACTCTGAAAAGAAACAAAGGGGTTAGAAAATAAAAAGAGGAAAGAAAGTGGGAGATAAGGCCAGAAGGGAATCCAGAAGGATGCTTCAGTGTGAAGGGATAGTATTAAAGTCACCAAAAACACAGGAGCACTGTTTCTAAAGTACTCAGATTTCAGCCAAACCTAGAATCACCAAGATAGAAAAAGCTGCTGAGGTTATCTTGTCCGAACACTTCTAACCACAATGAGGAAACTGGTGCCCAGGGCAGGGCAAGGACTTGCCCAAAGTCCCCTGGTGAGTTAGAGGAAGACACAGGAGTAGAAGACTGGCCTACTGACCCTGGCTCAGTCCTTTGCACATCACCCCAGAATTCGTATAAGGAGTGTTTAGGTTTACATTTTTAGATATGTATATTTGGTATGTGTGTATACACACACACACACACACACACATAGATGTATATACACATAAATACATATGTATATATATATACACATATATATATTAGATTTCTTTCTCTGCATTCATAAATTATTCCATGCAATGTTCTTTTCAAATTAAGGTAATAGGTTTTTTACTAAATCACACTCTATTGTTTACTGGATATTTAAATTTACCTGACCCAAAGTCTTAATCACAAGTATATTCAAATGAAGAAGACAGATAAAGTGAATACTGCAGTTTATTTACATTTCCCAAAAGCATTTACTAAGCATTACTCTTGAGCACAGCATTATCTTAGCTACAGCTTCCTATAGTCAATCTTATTTTCAAGATATATGAATAAAAGGCATGGAGCCTATAACAACCCACACTTCTTCCTGAGAATAGGATTAATTCTTGGCAATGCCAACAAACTGGCAAAGATTGCCAAAGCTTATCTTCCCAAGCTAACCTCACTTTAGTTCCCAGCCTTCTTCCTCCCAGTCCCCGACATACTCGCCCCCAGGAGCAAAATAAGGAACATTTTAACAGAAGGACAATAATGGAAACTCTAAATCCTTAGTACATGTAGTCTACTTCTTCATTAATGAGAACTAATCAAATCACTAAGCTACATCAAACCAAATAAGCCAGGGCTGAAAGCAGTGATATATTAATTAGGTAGACAAGAAAATATGATTTCCTAGATTTTGTCTAGGAGACTAGTTAACTAGGATTAAGCTACCTGGCTTCTCAAGGATGGCTCTTAAGTGATTTATTTTGCAACCTCTTTGACATGTTTGGGTTAGTGCCAATTTATATGAAGACGGTGAAACCCTCTGCATTTCTAGAACTTGTTTCCTCCACCTGCTGTACTCCCTTTCCCAACCAGGACCCAGAGAGCTACGGCAAGGTATGGTGGAATTTCTGCAATGTCCTTCTCTCACTTCTATTCCTTTCTCTCTCTCCTTAACCAACCAGCCAATCAACCAACCTACAAATAACTAACCAATCCTCATCTCTCCACACTAACTCCCTCAACCCTCCCACACATTCTTAAGAATGACTGAAATTTCTCCTCAATAAAATATTAGCAAACTGAATCCAACAATACATTTAAAAAATGATTTATCACAATCAAGTGGGAGAGCCACAGCATCAGACAACGAAAAGAAATAAAAGACATCCAAACTGGTAAGGAAGAAGTAAAATTCACTATTTGCAGATGGCATAATGCAACATATAGGAAACCCTTCAGGCACCTGAGTGGCTCAGTTCATTGAGCATCTGCCTTCGGCTCCAGTCATGGTCTCAGGGTCCTAGGATTGAGCCTCAGGTTGGACTCCATGTTCAGTGGGGGGGTCAGCTTCTCTCTCTCCCTCTGCCCCTCCCACCGCTCATGCTTTCTCTCCCTCTCTCAGATAAATAAAATTTAAAAAAAAAAAAAAGAAAACCTTAAAGACTCCACCAAAATACTACTAGAACTGTTAAATGAAAGAGAAATTAAGAAAACAATCCCATTTACAGTTGCACCAAAAATAATAAAATACCTAGGAATAAACTTATGGAGGTGAAAGTCCTATACTCTGAAAACTGTGAAACACTGATGAAAGAAATTGAAGACAACACAAATAAATGGAAAGATATTCCATGGTCATGAATTGGAAGAACAAATATTGTTAAAATGTCCACACTACACAAAGCAATCTACAGATTTAATGCAATCCCTATCAAAATACCAAAAGCATTTTTCACAGAACTAGAACAAGTAATCCAGAAGATCCCAAATAGCCAAAGTAATCTTGAAAAAGAAGAACAAAATTGGAGGTATCAAAATCCCAGATTTCAAGATACACTACAAAGCTGTAGTAATCAAAACTGTATGGTTCTGGCACAAAAATGGACACATAGATCAACAGAACAGAATAGAGATCCCAAAAATAAAACCATGATTATATGGTCAATTAATCTTCAACAAAACTGGAAAGAATATCTAATAGAAAAAAGACAGTCTCGGGCACCTGGGTGGCTCAGTGGGTTAAAGCCTCTGCCTTCGGCTCAGGTCATGATCTCAGGGTCCTGGGATTGAGGCCTGCATCGGGCTCCCTGCTCTGCAGGGAGCCTGCTTCCTCCTCTCTCTGCCTGCCTCTCTGCCTACTTGTGATCTCTCTCTATCTGTCAAATAAATAAGTAAAATCTTAAAAAAAGAAAAAAGACAATCTCTTCAACAAATGGTGTTTGGAAAACTGGACAGCAATATGCCAAAGAATGAAACTGGAACACTTTCTTACACCATACACAAAAATAAACTCAAAACAAACAAACAACAACAACAAAAAACCTCAAAACGAATTAAAGACATAAATGTGAGACCTGAAACCCTCAAAATCCTAGAAGACAACACAGGCAATAATGTCTCTGACATCGGCTGTACCAACATTTTTCTAGTTATGTCCTCAAGGCAAGGGAAACAAAAGCGAAAATAAACTCTTGTGACTACGTCAAAAGAAAAAACTTCTGCACTGCAAAGGAAACAATGAACAAAACTAAAAGACAACAAATTACAGAATAATGACAACCTACGGGATTTGTAAATGACATATCCAAGAAACAGTATCTAAAATATATAAAGAACTGGGCGCCTGGGTGGCTCAGTGGGTTAAAGCCTCTGCTTTCGGCTCAGGTCATGATCTCAGGGTCCTGGGATCGAGGCCCACATCGGGCTCTCTGCTCAGCAGGGAGCCTGCTTCCCCCTCTCTCTCTGCCTGCCTCTCTGCTTCCTTGTGATCTCTCTCCCGCTGTGAAATAAATAAATAAAATCTTAAAATATATATATATATATATATATATATATAAAGAACTTATAAAACTCAGCACACGCACACACAAAAATAATATAAAATAATCCATTTTAAAAATGGGCAGAAGACATGAATAGACATTTCTCCAAAGACATACAGATGGGCAACAGACACATGAAATATGCTCAACATCACTCATCATCAGGGAAATGCAAATCAAAACCACAATGAGATATCACCTCACACCTGTCAGAATGGCTAAAATCAAAAACAAGAAACATCAAGTCTTGGCAAGGATATGGAGAAAAAGGAAACCTCTGCCTTGTTGATGGGAATGCAAACTGGTGGAGCTACTGTGGAAAACAATACGGAGATTCCTCAAAAAATTGAAAATAGAATTATCATATGATCCAGTAAATCCACTATTGGGTATTTACCCACAGAATACAAAAATACTAATTTGAAAAGATATATGCACCCCAATGTTTAATGCAGCACTATTTAAAATAGCCAAGATATGGAAGCAGCCCAAGTGTCCATCAATAGATGAATGGATAAAGAATGTGTGGTGTATATATATAATGTTATATATATAATAGATGTGGTATGTGTGTGTGTGTGTGTATATATATATATATATATATATATATATATATATATATATATATAGAGAGAGAGAGAGAGAGAGAGAGAGATGTGGTGTAGGGGCGCCTGGGTGGCTCAGTTAGTTAAGTGTCTGCCTTCAGCTCAGGTCATGGTCCCAGGGTCCTGGGATCCAGTCCTGCATCGGGCTTCTTGCTCAGTGAAGAGCCTGCTTCTCCCTCTCCCTCTGCCCCTCTTCCCTGCTCATGCTGTCTCTCTCACTTGCTCTCTCTCTCCCTTTCAAGTAAATAAATAAAATCTTAAAAAGAAAAAAAAAGATGTGGTGTATATATAATAGAATATTACTCAGTCATAAAAAAGAATGAAGTCTTGCTATTTGCAAGAACATGGATGAATCTATTTTTTGTTTTTAAAGAATTACTTTTAATTGTATTTTTAACACGTAGGAATATGCAGTGTGTAGCAATTCTTAAATCCAGTTTCCCTTTCTCTTCAGTTTCTCTCACTTCTCTGGTTCTTACTCAGATGTCTCTTTCTCAGTGAGAAGAGTAGACTTTTTAGATTTTTCCAAGTCTCAATGTCTGACTCAATGGAAGACAGCTGGTTTTACATATTTGTCTCAGCCTTAAAGAACACGGGATGAATCTAGAGAGTATAATGCTAAGTGAAATAAGTCAGTCAGAAAAAGACAAATACCATATGATTTCATGCATATGTGGAATTTAAGAAACAAAGCAGAGAAAGAGAAAAGGCAAACCAAGAAACAGACTCTTAACTATAGAGAACAAACTGATGGTTACCAGAGGAAGGGTAGGTGGGAGGAGGGGTAACACAGATGAAGGGAATTAGTACATTTATCATGATGAGCACTGACTAATATGTCAAATTGCTAAATCATTATATTGTACACCCAAAACTCATCGACACTATATGTTACCTATACTGGGATTAAAATAAATAAATGTACTTATTATTTATTTATTTTAATTAATTAATTTTCTTAATGACTGAAATTCCATCATCCATTTTGTTCATTATTTTGCTTCAAGGGGAGTCCCTCTGTTTATCCCTTGGGTGCTCAAATACCTTTACATTCTCTATTTCAATCTACTCTCAAGAAAACATTGAAAACCCTTACACTAAAATTGAAATGACTACCAGCACTTAAAAATGTATGACTCTCAGGGGAGGATTTGCATTTTAGCAGAATTCTGTGAAGATATATACCCAATGCTCATCCAGTTTCCAGGGCATAAAAGACTCTTTTTTTTGTTGTTGAATTGAATTGATACATAGCTCAGTGGGCAAAATTTAATACCTTCAAATCAAACTCTGTCTTCATTAGAGCGCTGCTTTCAGAGTGATAATTTTCTATTGATAAAAGTTCATAAAGGAGAGTACTAGAGTCGTGGATGATCAGGTAGCCATTTGAAAAAAAGTTTGATTAAAATATTGTTGTTTTAGGCTCAGCAGACAAAATAACTCTTGTGAAATAATTTAATGGATGGCTTGTCTCAGTTTGTAAACTTGAATTCAGAAAAACCAGTTTGTAAACTTGAATTCAGAAAAGACATAGATATGCTATCCAAAGGACTTATTCTCCTCGGCTCCTGATGCATGCCTTACCTATAACTGAAGTTCAGCAGATGGTTGCTGAATACATGTGAGAATTGATTAATAAAAATAAAGTGAATAGGAGGACGGGTGGATGGATAGATGAAGGGATAAAAGAAAGAAAAGAGAAGAATATCAATGGACAAGGTGGGGAGTAACAGATAAATGCCGCAATTTACTTTCACCCAACACAAAACTTAGAGGATCATTTAGAAAGAAATATATATAGTGGAGACAGAAAAGGGAGAAGAAAAGGAAGATGAAAGTACCAGTGCAAGAAGCAGTATGGGCAGTAAGACAGTGGTGATGGGAAGAAACCCTTGGTACACTCGGGTGTCAGAAAATTATCTGAAACTTGGCAATAGGCAAAAGAGATTACTGGGAACCCTTTCAATAAAGGGCTGGGCTTGGCTTTTTATTGTCTAGGCCAGTTTACAATTCTGCAGAGGAACAGGTTAACTTGTAGATGTTTGTTTGGTAGAATAGGTAACAGACAGGTTATGGTTTATGGCTCTGTTGGATATTAACCACTTTTATATATAACCCCTTAATCTTATCTTAGTTTTGCCTGCAAATGCCCAGCTACTCAAATGTTCTTTCGACCAGTTTTAACATCTTACTCGTTCCCTCATTAATGAGTTAAATAAAATCTTTGGTAAATGTTAATTTTATATTTGCATGAGAGTCATAATTTTCTCTTTACCAAAAGTATCAAATATCTTCATGACACATCATTAGGGAAACATTAATAATTTAGGAGCTAGAACACCTAGAGTTCTGCCTGGTTCTCAGGCTCTACAATACAACTAGCCACTTTGATGTCTGGCTTCTCTTTTGTGTCATTATTTTCATCCAGTGCTACCAAAAGAGCGAGAAGTGATAGAATGGCCAAAAACAAATATTTGTTCATTCATTCAGCAATGCTTATTAAATACCAATATTATATGTTCTCTGTACTAGGAAATATGAGGTAATATGCTGTTTTGAAAATTTTAATTGTTTTCAAATTATAGGGATATGAAAATCCATTGTACAGTTTTCTTCCAATTGAAAAAAAAATGCAATCATTCTCCTTCTGTTTGAAGGAAACTAAACTTGGAAATTCTATGCCAATACTAAAAATATGACTTCAAAAGGGCCAGTGCTTTCCTAAGACCAAAGAGGGAAAAATTCCAAAACCCAAGCCAAATTACTAATATTTGAAAATTCCAAGAAAATGGCAGCAAAAACTTTTGACAATTCTTAGACAAATTTCTGTATCTGTAGTAATTAGATTAATGTCTACACAAAGCATATATTGCCCCCTCATCCCTCTAATAATTACAATGAACTGGTAATCTGAGATAACCCACTCAGACTTGGTTAGGTTTGTTAAAACGTTGTGTTAAAGAGATCATGATGGTAGGTTCTCTTCCTAGGTAAACTACTTAGTTTACTCAATTGCACAGCTGATCTTCATTTAGCCATAGGAATATGGGGCAGTGTGAATTAAAGAGTTTATTACTAGGAATCAGAGAACTGGGTTTTAGTCTAATTCTACCACTGGTGGCTAGATATCCTTAGGTGTCTACTCTGAGCCTGAAGATCATCCTCAAGATGAGGTCCCTTATGAAGTCATTTGTTGTCAATATTACTATGAATGATTTAGACAGAGTTTGCTGCTAAAATTAAGAAATCAGAAAGTAACTCACTAAAATATAGCAGTAAGATAAATTGTTAAATGTTGCTAGGAAGTGGTATTGTAATAAAAGTTTGGAGTAACTGATAAAGGAAGTCATCAAAATAAATACATGTGAGGGGCACCTGGGTGGCTCACTTGGTTGGGCATCTTTCTTTGGCTTGGGTCATGATCCCGGGGTCCTGTGATCCATGATCCCGGGGTCCTGGGATCCAGTCCCGAGTTGGGTTCCCTACTCAGCGCAGTCTCTGCTTCTCCCCCTCCCTCTGCCCCTCTGTCTCCCTCTGCCCCTCTTCCCTTTCATGCTCTCTCTCTGAAATAAATAAAATATTTAAAAATAAATAAATAAAAATTAAATAAATACGTGTGAGCAGCTCAGAAGAGAGAAAAGCATGCCCTAAATATAATCAGGACTTACTTAGACCAAAACTTCCTAACCTGGAGAAAGCTAACACAGCAATGAATATTAACCTAAGTCAAATGTCATTTTAGCAGCACCCTATTTCCTCCCTCTTACTCTGTGCTCACCAAGATGATATACTATCCATGAATGGACTACTCATTCAACCAGCTAGGTTCGATGGCCCTTCCACTGCAATTTGGTAAACTGGGATTTTTATTTGTTAATAAAACATCCTATGAATCAGGTTTGATTTAATCAACCCCAAGACCACTTAAACTTCATGAAGTGACTAATTCAATTTCATGACTTTAAAGTGAAGATCTCACCCCGGGCTAGAGTAATATAATTCCAAAACTGAAAACCATGAGGTTCTTCCTGAGATAGCAGCCAGCCATACCCTTATCAGCAATGAGATTGCATGTGTGGAGCTTGGACCATAATTTAACTAAAAAGAGCAGAATACCATTAGCAACTCGTTGATTAGGCTTAATTTTAATCATGTCTTCATTGAAGAACATCTCCCAACTGCATGGTGACAACAAAGAGATTTCAAGAAAAAGGAAGAATTTTCTATACAGTGATAGGCACTGATTCGATATGCTACCACTCTAGGGCCTTTAAAAGCTATAGGACGTGGAAGAGAAGCTGAGGGGTATTGATGCTTAAGATATTAACATTTCGGGCTACCTGGGTGGCTCAGTCGGTTAAACGGCTGCCTTCAGTTCAGGTCCTGATCACAGGTCCTGGGATCGAGCCCCACATCAGGCTCCTTGCTCAGTAGGGAGCCTACTTCTCCCCTGCCTGCTGCTCCACCTGCTTGTGTTTGCTCTCTCCCTCTCTCTCTCTCTCTCTCTCTCTGTCAAAAAAAAAAGCCTTAAAAAAAAGACATTAACATTTCAATTTAACTATAGTAGTGAGAATTAATTGTTATATTTTATTTCTAGCGAGCTCTTCAAGAGAGGTTACAAAGCACTTGCATTTCAAGTCAACAAATATTTTCAGAAGGTATGTTGCACCCCAGAACAATGTATTTAAATCACCACCCCTGTCAGGAGGTTCCAGTCACTAACCAGCCAAATGGCAAAGGCTCCTTAAGGGAACAGTTAAGCCAATTTGAATGTCTTAATATGACAGACTCCTCCATTTTTTAAAAGAAAGATTAAAATTGAAATACTGAATATTTTAGGGACTTGATAAGTCTCTAAACTTTATTTTTATTTATTTTTTTTTTTTTCTGCTCACAAGCCTTAGGGACAAATTTCCGGCTGTGATCTCTGGGTCACCTGCTTCAAAACCACAGAAAAGCTTGATGAGAATGCAAATTTCTGGGTCTAAAGATCTTCTAAACCAGTGCTGCAGGAGTGGAGCCTAGGAATCTGTATTTTTCATATACTCACCACAAAATTTCTAACATGTTAGGTAAATAGGACCCTAAAAATAAAAACTAACCTGATCACCATATTGCTAGGCTCAGATCCTTTTCGACTATATGTACTTAATCTCTCTCCTTTCTTCTGTAAATTAGTTTATTTCATATGCAAACACAAGAATGTTGTAATGCAGCTTTCTGGAATCATCCCCTCTGACTCTCAATCACAGCCCCTCAAGACCTCAAAACTACATAAAAGGTTGCATCCAAACCTAGAATCACAAAAAACACTAATTTCTCTCAGTTTGTGTGGAATTGCCTCTGTCCTGTCATGACAAACCTTACTTTTGATCAATCATAATTTGATCAACCATAATTCTGTTACAAAGGCTGTGATTCTGGTGCTGAAGAAAGCACACTGACTTTGGTGGCAGGCTGACCTGTCGTGATCCTGTCACTGCCTCTTGGTAACTCCTTTATTTTGGACAAGTTACTTAACCAGTCTGAGCTCTAGTTTTCCTGCCTAGAAAATGGGAATCGTAGCACTTGGGATTGTTTCTGTGATATGGATGTTCAGTTAATTCAATCATGCACTCAACAAATGTTTACTCAGCAACAGCTGGGTACCTGGCACTCCTAGGCCCTTGAGATTCATCAGTGGAAAAAAAAAAAAATCCCTGTCCTCGTGGAGCTTGCAATTTTAGAAAAAGGAGCTAAATGGTAAACAACGAATGAAATAAATAAGTGAATTATATCATAGGGTTAAAGTATCAAATATAACAGAAAAAAAAAAGGCAGAGTAAGTGGTATCAGGACAGCAGCGGTGGGGAAGTGGGTCAAGGTAGGCTTCTTTAAGAAAGAAGGATTCGAACTGATTTGATGGAAGGGAGGGAGTAAGCAAGGAGAAGAACATTCCAGACAGGGAATGAATGGAGCAAAGGCTGTAAGATGGGGAAATAAAGAGGGGATCCCTTGTCAGCCACCTTGAGGACTCTGGCTTCTATTCTGGGTGAAAAGGAGAATAGTCCTAGGATTTTGAACAGAGGAGTGACGTGAGCATCGTGATTCCTTACCTAGAAGTAGAAACAATGTGCTTCAACTATACATTCTAAGATATGGCCTTAAGTCCAAAAATTTTTTCATAGATGAATCCTTTTCAAGAGGAGTAGGTTCTGCTTGGGCTTACAGAGATTATTCTTTACAAAGACCCTTAAGACAGGATGAAATTGGCCAAACGGCTCTACTACATTTGCGTAACCATCTCCAAATATGATCTCTGGAGATCAGTGTGTGTGTTTGTGTGTGTGTGAATGGGTGTGTGCACAGACACGCTCAAACTAACACCCAAATGCTACCGCCAGAACAATGCATTTAAATCACCACCTGCTGACATTTTAGGTGCAAAACTGTGTTCCTGGATGTGGAGCAGGGTCTGAAGAAAAAGCAGTAGCCCTAGACTTCTAGTCATGGGCCATTATACCAATGCAAGAAATGAAAATTCAGTTCTAGAAACACGCAGCTCGGGCCACTTGACATTCTAGTGAAAGATTTTATAAATTATGCATTTTCTCAATTCTGCATAGTTAAATGAGAAATGATATGATGTTAGATCTGTGCATGAGGAAATGGGCAGGCATTTAGAAGGAACCACATAATAAGTCTCACAGCGAGCAAGGGCAAAAGAGTATCCTTTCCATTTTATTTTTCCACAAAACCCACTCATGGAGCATGATGTATTTCAAAGAATTTGTACTACTAGAACTTTTTGGTACATTTTAGGGGTCCTAGTAGCAAGGGTATTAATTTCCCATATTTCACTTCATTCCTGATATTTTTATTGAAAGTTAATTTTTCTTTACAGGCCATTGTACTTGCTAATATTGCCTGAGTAAAATGTAACGGAGCAATAAGCTAAAAATTGTCCCATGGAATAGACAAATGCCAGGCTATTGAACAGGGACCCTTTGTTTGCTGTTCTATCACACTTGTATGATGAACTTCATGGGTCCTTTAACTATTAAACCTTCTTATCCAAAAAGAACAAAACTATACTATGTTAACATGTTTCTCTAATAAGAGATGAGTGCAATAAAATGTGTTAATTTCCCTTTTTTTGATTTATCTGGAAAATTGAACTAAGCCAAGTCAAATATTCTGATTGAACATACAAGCTAATAAACTTCCTTCTTCATCTCCCTTCTAATTACTATATAATCTAAGTGCTGGTATTCGCTAATATTAAATTATTTTTCTAAGAGTGTTTATATCACTATTCAAATTGAATGGAAATCAATTGAGGTGGAAAATATAGAAGTTTTGCCAATATAGTCAATAAAAGCATGGACTGTGGAGCCAACCAGCCTGGGTTTGAAACCCAACTCTGTGGCCTGTGCCCCCCCAAACTGTATCATCAAGGGCAAGTTGTTTAACCTATGACTCAGTTTCATTGTCAGTGAAATGGGACTGACAATAAAAATGTTACAAGGATAAAATGAATTAATATATAAAGTACTTAGAGTAGTGCCTAACCTGTGATGAGTTGCTAAATAAACATAAAAATAAAAGGAGTGCCTGGGTGGCTCAGTCAGTTAAGCCTCTGCCTTCAGCCCAGGTCATGATCCCAGGGTTCTGGGATCGATTTTGAGTCAGTCTCCTTGCTCAGGGGGTAGTCTGCTACCCCTCCCCCTATGCTCCCTGCCCCGCTCATTTTCTCTCTCACACACTCTCTCAAATAAATAAATAAAACCTTTTTTATTTTTTTATTTTATTTTTTTAATAAAATCCTTTTTAAAAAGTAAACAGGAAAAATATCAAAAAGCAAATGGCTGTCTTTGTGACCTACTCTAAAGAAGAAGTATTGGTGGTTGGGTGGAGACAATAAAATCACTACCTCAAACATTATTTTATAAGCTACTTTCATAGCCCATCTGGTCTCATTAAATCTCTCCAAAGCCCTCTTGTTCATGGGGACCATGCCCTCCCCCTGCAAAGGTAGCATCCGTACGGATGATGCCAAGCATAAGGCCAAAACTTTCATTTCTTCTTTCTTTCTTGAATGTTCTCTTTGATTACTGGGGAAGAAACCTCAGGCTTGTCTCTGTGAGAGGAGACTTAATATGCTCCTTCAAGTATTATCTGTGGTATTTATGGAAGCTACATGGAGGGACAAATCCTACGGTGTAAAAAATAGAACCCAGAAGTGGTTTTATAGTTCACAACGCTCTGCCACCCTGTAAATGTTGATCCTGCTGTCCCCAGTGAGGTTGATGTGGACCAGAGTCAGAGCCATACACACACACACACACACACACACACACACACACACACACACACACACACCCCTACCTGTAAATTCATATATGACCACGAACTCAAAAAATGGTTAGTCCTCAGACCCCTTTCCGTGCTGGGGTTTCTGTACTTACTCCCTCTGCCTGGTACAGTCTGGTTCAACTCACATGTTACCTCCTCAGAAAAGTCTTCTGGGATCAATCTAGTGCCTAGAACAATGATTAGCACAAGATAGACACCTAAAAAGTAGTTACACGTGAATGAACAACTGATCTTTTTACAAAGTCAAATGACAGCATTTATCATCTTTTTTTCGAGAAAGAAAATATGTAACATATCCATGAGTTTCAAAATTCAAGTAATACAAAAGGATTTACAATGAAAAAATCTTCTTTATCCTTAATTCCCCTTCCATCCTGTTCTCCTCCCAAAAATAACTGGTGTTTCCAGTTTCTTGTGAATCCTTCAGAGATCTTGTGCATTTGCCAACCAAAATATATATAGTCTGTCCTTGGCTCCCCCACCTATTTATGACCATTTTAGACAATCTTCTGTTCTAACCCTCTCTCCCCAGAGCTCTTGTAACTTTGCTTTGTGTTTTGCCTATTTTTCAAACCTAGTGTAGTTGAACTTAGAGTTATCAAATCAAAGAATAATTATTTGAGTTCTTTTAAATTGAGAGCTCCTCTAGTATTAAAAAATACATTTTGTTTATAAAAATTAATTTTGCAACTCATTTTTCAGGAAACTATTTATTGTCAAAGCCAATAAATGTAAAATCTGTAGATTAGTTCGTGAGGAGATAATCTTTCTGTGGTCTAGGATATATTAAAAAGAGATTGGGAAACACACTTCTGTAGAGCTGTGGGGGTATTTTTGTATTTAACATCAGTGCAAACATGACTTTTAAGCAGAGAGGGCTTCTTGAAACCAATTAGCCACTTTACGTTTTGATTATTTTCTGGACTTACTGACATGGATTAAAAATCTCCATGTCTATGTGATGGAGATCTAATTATGCTTTTTGAACCGCTAATACCAACATTCCTGTATTTCTACCCATGCAAATGCATGAAGCCATGACTTATCCTTTCCTTCTTCCAGGAGCACTTTTACCTGTCCTATTCTCATCCCAGGGGAAGTAGACCGATTTCTACCCAGGACAGCTCTACCTGTTTCTTTTATCCCCATTTTCAGATTTTCAGTTATTACAAAAGTTTCTAAATTAACTGACTTAAAGTCAATACTTTCCCACCATGAAGCCTATTATGGAAATGAATGAAACTGAAGAGTAATGAATTAAAGATAATTTTGCTTTTTATACCATTTGCCATATTTGACTCACAAATTTCACATTTAAACAAAAGAAGTTAGGGCTGAAATAGAAAACTATTACATGATGAAAAAAGAAAAATACTTAATAGAAATTAAATTAATTATGAAGGGCAGATATATTTCTCTTAAAAGGAAAATAGATAACTTTTGACAAAAGTGTTCAAACAAGAGATTTATGACAGTATTAGTTATGCATTAAAATATGATATTTTTTTCATAGACAAGTAGTAAATTGCCCTGGAAAACTTGGGCTTTTTCCCAACCTGTGGCAAACTGAATTAAACACTAAAAGGTTTTCTAGGACCCAATTTAAATGCAGAGAAGACAGTTTTCTACACACACATCTCAAACACCAGTGGTCTGTCCTGCAGTTTAACTCAACTCTGACACCATCTACTCAGAGACAGCAGCGGATTCCACGGGTTAAGGGCTCAGTCCTACAAGACTACCCGCCTCTCAACTCCTTCAGAAGCCAGCTTCAAGTCTAGGTAGTTACCTGTGTTTGTGACTGGCGATGAATCAGAGATCAGAGGTACCCACAATTCTTTCCCTGGGTTCAACCCCTTCCCTCACAAAACTCAGAGAAACATTGTACTTAATAGATCGTGGCTTATTTTAAAAGGGTATAATTCAGGAACAGCCAGATGGAAGGACGTATGGGGCACGGTGTGTGGCAAGGGCACAAAACCTCCATGTTCTCTCGAAGAGTGCCACTCTCCCCCATTTTCCATCCTTTCACCAGCCACACCTGGTGAAACCACACATGGTTAAGGAAACCTCCACATGATGAGGAAACCTCCACACCTCATCCTGTTGGAGTTTTATGGAGGCTTCATTACGTAGGCATGAGTGATTAAATCACTGACCATTGGCAATGGAGCTACATTTCCAGCCCTTCTCCCCTCCCAGGGGGTAGGGACAGGGCTAAAAGTTCTAATCCTCTAATAACAAGGTTGGTTCCTATCAGCCCTCATCCTTAGGTGGGGGGGGATCCCCAAAGTAACCTCATTAACATAACAAAGGCACCTTTATGGCTATCGTCGCTTAGAAAATTCCAAGCCTTTTAGAAGCTCTGTGCTAGAATGGGATGAAGAACAAATATGTATTTCTTATTATCAAATCACAATATCACAAACTAACTTTTATCCTTTGTCTTCTATTGCACATAGGCTGTGTTTCAAAGTGGTTAGAGAAATCAGAAAATGTGACTCTAGAGTTTTTATAATTTATTCAATATTATATTTTTATAGTACAGAAACTGCATATATGTATAAATATATGTGTATCTATACATGTTTTTTTTCATAATAGAAACTATAGAAGGCAAACCAACACTTGACAACATTTGCTTGGCTGGAAAATATATGCAGAATATAGACTGATTCTCGAATGTTGGTTCATCCGAGGTGGGTATTAGAATCTCAAAAAAAGAAGAAGAAGAAGAAGACAAAGAATGTGATTTTTTTTAATCAACCATGGGCAAAAGATTTTAAGGGTTGCAAAACACTGGGATATGAGAGGTATAAAGACATTAAATGAATATCACAGCTGTTTGGGCTCCTGCTCTGAGCCCACAATCATAATTCTAACAGCCAACATTTTGACCATCACTCTGTGCCAAGTACTGGGCTAAGCATTATGACACCATCTCATTTATTCCTCCCTGACCCTCAATGTACACACTGTTACTATCTCCATTTTGTGGGTGAAAGCAGTGGATGCTTCCAGGGCTGAAATAACTTCTCCAAGATCACATAGAGAGTGAATTCAAAGCTAATATTTGAAACAGGACATCCTTGCTCTTAATCATCTTACTCAACTGGAAAGAACAGATTTTTGCCTCTCATTAAAACATTCCCATTGGAGTGCTTGGGTGGCACAGTTGTAAGCGTCTGCCTTTGGCTCAGGTCATGATCCCAGGGTCCTGGGATCAAGCCCCGCATCAGGCTCCCTGCTCATTGGGAAGCCTGCTTCTCCCTCTCCCACTGCCCTTGTGTTCCCTCTCTTGCTGTGTCCCTCTCTGTCAAATAAATAAACAAAAATCTTTAAAAATAAAAATATATATAAAAAATAAAATAAAATAAAATGTTTCCATTAATATCCTTGCTCTACTTGACTGTAATTACCTTATACAGTCTCTTCTCTTAAACCGTATCATTTCTTAAGAACTATGTTCCAAAATTATTTGGATATTCAGCATAAACTACTAGTCATGATTATACTAGGATTCAAATTGTTGAATTAATGGCTCCCTACAAATATGTTCTGTGGTGAGGTATATAATGAAAGCTCTTTTGTTTACTAGGAATAATAATAATAATAGCTAATCATTATTATCATGTGCTAGGTATTATTCTGAGAGCTTTAAGCTTATTAACTGAAATTGATTTAATCTTCATCACTATGCTCTATCACTCACAACTCTATGAGTAAGATGCTATTATTATATCCAATTTAAAGATGAGAAAACTAAAAATGTGTTGTTTGAAGACCTATGAAAATATGTGATCCCAATAAAGATATGGAAGGAAACTCCAAAATAAATGCTTAATATAGCTATATAAATATAAGCAAATATATAAATGCTACCATATATAGCATACATAGGTTCTGTTAATTATTGAATCCAGTATACTTCAAATCTTTTATTACATCTGAAAACAACTCGTAGGATAGATTTTTCTCACTTACAGGGATTCCTGAGTATATTCACTATGCTTGCTAAGACATCACAGCCAAACTTTAAACAAGTTATTCACTGCCAAATAACTCAAAAACAAAACTATAAAAATCTCTCAAAAATCTTACAAAAAGAGAGAGAGAGAAAAAGAGAGAGAACGAGGGAGAAAAATGTTGGGGAGCTTCCCAAAGAAATGAAAGGAGCTCAAACGGCTATAATTTGTGCATGTAACCGCTTATGAAGCCTAGGAAGAACTGAGGATTTGATATTCACCTTGTTCAAGTTCATTCTAAGTTTAAGATGCTCCAAAGAACACAAAATAAGATTTGAGAGCTGATGATCCCACTCTGCTCCCTGCTGGCTGCATGACCCTGGACAAAGGCCCTGGCATTCCTGTTCCCTATCATCAAGCAGGGCTATTGTAAAGACTAAACAAGATGTATACTGGAAAATGCTTTGCCAACTATAAATTCCTACAGAAGATGTGGCTGTTAATCTTAGCTATACAGTTTTTCTCTTATTCAGGGAAAGACCATTAAAACTATAAGGTATTTCTAAACTTTTCTTATGATTACATAAATGCGATAACTGACAAAATGTTGTCAAGTACATATCTGCCCTTTCTACGAATGGCTAAGAATAATGTCTATTGACTTTCTGTGAATGAGCATTTCTTCGATGATGGAGAAGTTTATTTAAGTAGTTTCAGCATACTTTCTGAAACATTTGTTGTGCCTATCAGATCTCATCAATGGATCTTGGACACAGTAGCAGCCACCAGCCACTGCGTCAGGTGCTCCCAAGAACCCACAAGCCAAATATCTACTCTATTTTCTCAAAAGCCCAAATTCAGGAGCTGCCTGTTGGGCCACCCTAGACTGTGTGAGAATCCCAGATTCTCCCTGTCAGTCAAGGCCTGGGCCTGCGCAGAAGAGACACAGAACTTCTTTCCTTGAGTCTGGTGAGGAGATGACTCAATCTACCAGCATGGTTTCCCTCAGCCTCAAAATTTTAAGGGGATCAATGTAAGGGGCACCTGCAGGCCCATCTTCACACAGAGGTCACAGGATGTCAAATAAGGAGAAGGAGAGAGAGAGAGAGAGAGAGAGAGAGAGAGAGAGAGAGAGAGAGAGAGGGAAGCATGGTGGAATCCAGCAATTGTCCATCTACATGCCAATTAATTTCAATAATATTCCTACTTGGCCTAGTGAGGCTCCAGTATTGAGAGCAGTCAAATCTCCGCTCCCCCTTCTCTTAAACTGTCTCCCACCCCAGTACCTGTTTTCATGCACTCATATGCGTTATACGTAGAATTTATGTTTTCTCCTTGGAAGAGACTGAGTAGATATTTGACTTCTGGGTTCTTGGGAGCACCTGACGCAGAGGCTGGTGGCTGCTACAGTGTCCAAGATCCATTGATGAGATCTGATAGGAGCAGTTGGAGGGGGAAAAGATTAAAAAGAGGAAGGAGCAAAGGGTAAGGAATCTATACTCCCTCTGCCTCTCACTCCTCCCCTCCATGCTATGAGGGGAAAAGGCCAGATACTGGTGGAAGAGTTCAAGAGAGATCTGGTGCAGCAGAATCCAGAAGTCAAATCCCCATTCATGGGGAACAATGCATATACAAAGAATCCAAGGGCCAGGATCCCACCTTCTCAAGGTTGTTTTGTCTGTCCTTGTTCAACTACAGGAGCCAAGGATTGAATTAATTATACTCCATAGTTCATGATACATCATTTTCCTTGACTCCAAGAAAGGTCTCACTTTTATTTTCCTTTTGAATTTTGTCCCTATCCCCTATTCCTCTTTCTATCTCCCTCTCCCACCACTGACCATGTTTCTAATGTGTTTGATATCTAGTCCTTTCACTGAACCAATCCTACCCTGTACCCACACCTCTTCCCAACCTCAGCACCAAGTGTCCAGGGTCTTCTCCTATCCTCACATTCAATCACATGTTGATGTCAGCTTTGGCAGCCCAGTTTTCCTGCCCCTCTGCCTCCTCACTCACTATTTCATGCCCCGCTGACTTTGCATTACCGTGTCTGACTGGTGAGTACCTCCCCTCTAGGCTTGGGGCTGTGGCCCTCCAACAAGGATAACCCTGGCCGGAATGGCCTGAAATCCCCAGGGAGGACTTTGGCTCCCCAGAGTCTGCTGTCAGGAAACCTCCATCTATACATAATCAAAGAAATTACTCATCTGGAGCTCCAATGATATGTCAGCCATTCTCCTAAATCAGAATTAGGGAATAAAAATATCTTTCTCGATGATGCTGGGCTTTACTTGAGGGGAATTTGGAAAGCACTCAAGGAAAGAAATACTGGTCTGTATCTGCTCTTTATCAATGATGGTCTGCTCTTCAGGATTTACAAGGCAACCGTAACACTCAGGCATTGACTAGCGCTCCAGAATGCAGACAATGTATGCATCCAACTCTTAAGAAATATAATGGAAAAATATTGTGTTTACAACACCATAAAGGGATTAAAAGTGAGCCATGGCCTACCAAACTAACAACGTTCAGATCTGTGTACTTTTGGGAGTCTGTTGTGGGTCTGGGATTACAGTGTTCCCTGCTGTAGACTGAAGACTTCCTTACGTGTCCAGGGAAATTCTGGTCACACTGTTCTTTTGGTAGGATTTTCCACAGCAGCCCCATCGTAGAGATGGCTTGGCAAAATGGACTATTAATAAATGTGTCTTTAAAAAAAAAAGTGTGTAGCTTTGTGTAGTGACAGATGGTAACTAGACTTATTGTGGTGATCATTTCACAGTGTATACAAATGTCGAATCATTATGTTGTACACCTAAAACTAATATAATTTTGTCTGTCAATTATCCTTCCAAAAAAGTGTATCCTTTATGGAAAAGACTTTAAAATGTGTAATACCTTGGAAATTCTTTGAAACTCATTTTAAACTTCAATCTGGCCGTGTCAAGCAGACACAATGTGAAGCAGCATATGTCTTTAAGCATCTCACAGCTGTCGTCTCAAAAGCTGTGCTGGCTTTAGTTCAACCAACAAACTCATTTCCTGCAAATAAAGGGTGGAACAAATACTCATATCTCTGCATCGAAAATGCATATGCTTGAGTATTATTCTTCACTTACATGTAGCACTTTGTATTTGCAAAAGGTTTTGCAGGCACCCTGGTTACTTACTCCATATGGCAATCCTGTGAATTACATTTTCTAAATTGACAGACAAGAAAACTGAAACAGATCATGTCACAGGTGGAATGGCCTGTGCTCCAGGGTCCTGCAGCTCCATGGATTAGGGTGAGATGGGGGGGGAATGCAGGGTGTGTTCAGAGACCTGAGAATCATGACTTCCTGTCCTGTTCCTGGGGAGACCTATGAGCTGGTGAAATCTCTCCCAGGCCACCGTGTGAACGTAATGCTGGTCTACATGTTATGGTGCTTTTCTCCTAAGATACTTAAAGTACTTTTCAGGTAATGGCTCACAAATTACTCGAACATCTTTGCAATACATGTCTGTGGCAGATATTATCTCCATTTTAGCAACAAGGAGAAAATTGAAGCACGGAATCGTAGAACAACTTGGAGGCTCTCCTGGCTCCAGGACAGCAGGCTGATTTCACAAAGGACCATGTGTGTAAGTTCAAAGAGGGGTTTGTCGACAGAAAAGATTTCAAATGTGATTATCTTCTAAGGAAAAAGCTAAGACAAGAGTATGTGCTAAACCCAGAGCAGAGTCCTTTGCATTACTGATTCTCACTAAATATTAATTGACTGCAGTAACAGTAAGAATCTGCTTATTCTTAGGAGCCCACCGCAGACCCACTTTGGTCATTTAAACTTCTTTCGAAGGACAATACTTACCGAAGTATTTTGTTCACCTCTATTCAGAAAATAGAAACTGTTTTGTTTCTCTGACAAAAATTCAACCAAAAAAAGAAAACCACTTTATAAAAGAAACAGAAAAAAGAAATGGAGCATGTCTAGTTCCTGTGATGCGTAATTAACCAGGTCCCTCTTCACGTGTGTGCGCGCTTGTTCATTTGATTTTCCAGCTCTCCCAGGAATCCAAATGTAAAATAGAGCATTTGGGAACGACTCACAGATTTATAAGGCCCTCTAGGGAATACGAGGTCTAGAAACTGACACATTCGCCTCCTCTGTAGCCGGGTACGAAGTACTTTTACTGCCACAATACGGACCACAGTGTTCCTGATACAGAAATAATTTGGTATCAGTAACCAGTATAACATTGGCACCGAAATGTCCTTCATTTCCCTTAACTGCTTCCGGCCCGTAGAAAAGCAAATGCAATTGAGTGGAAATTGCTTTTCAAGGAGTTGTGTCTGCACAAGAAATGTGAAGCTAGGGACTAAGAGTCCATCTCATCAAACCAGGCCCAACACCAAGCACTTTCTATTTGAAAACGTGACAGAAAGTTCATACGGTAGCTTCTTGGGTTGAATTTATATGACTTCAGTAGAATCGTACTGAATACCGTTTCTACAAGCCAATAATCTGGGGTGCAAAAATACAGACTTTACTTTTCCTATCACTAAACTTAACTTTTATCTCAAGCTCCCAGTCTTCTCTGTGGCCGGAAAGTTAATCTTCCTAATTTAATTCAAGTTATTAATTCTTTAGTCATTTCATGGATAAAATCAGACAAATTCAGTGTTTCACCCTTTCCCTTTCATTCTCTCGAAACAGCAGTTTTGTTCTGTGGGTTTGTGTGTGNTGCCCCACCTCCCAACCCACCCCCAACCCCAACCCCCACTCCCGCCACCTGCTGGTCTCTGGTGATTGGCCTCTATTTCCACAGCATACCCTTCCCTTGTGCCAACTTGCATTATGGCCACCAGCTTTCCCAAGCTGTTCCTGCTAACACTGAACCCTCATTACCAGCCTCTCTCACCCATGTCCACAATCCTCTCAGGGACGCTGAAAATGACTGTGGGCTCTCCTCTGGGTTTGGGAGACTCCAAACTATCAGGACCTTTCTCACCTAGACTGGCCCAGCTGCTGTCTCTGCTTTTTTGCTGCTTCAACGTGTTCACGAGTTCTGCTGCATACGCAGGCTTCACCTAGGAAGCAAGGCACAGGTCTTCCCTTGCTGAGCTGTCTAATATCTTCACCCAGGGATTGGTCACTGCTAAACAAGGACTCCAGGCCCAGACTGCTGATTACAAACACTGGCTCTGACACTGTCACTTTGGGTCTGTCACTTGACCGCTCTGTACCTCAGTTTTTTTCATCTGAAAAATGGGATCTATCTCATAAGGTTGATGAGAAGAGTAAATGAATTTAAAAGAAATGCACAGGGGCACCTCGGTGGCTCAGTGGGTTAAAGCCTCTGCCTTCAGCTCAGGTCATGATCCCAGGGTCCTGGGATCGAGTCCCTTCTCTCTCTCTGCCTGCCCCTCTGCCTACTTGTAATCTCTCTCTCTGTCAAATGAGTAAATAAAATCTTTAAAAATAAAAGGAAAAAAATGCACATAGAATAGTGCTTGGCACATACAAGTCCTAAGCGTCTTGGGTACTGTTATTGCTGTTAGTCCATGATGGAGGCTGGCATGGGGCATTCCTGCTCCTAGAAACATACTATCACCCCCTACCTAGCCTCTTAGAAGAACTCGGTGTCACCCTCATGCTGCCTTTCCAAATCTATTGTCTATTATATGAGCTTTGTGCTCTGAATCCTTCAGTCTCTTAGACTTCTGGATCTCAAAATACCTTTTCTCTTTCAAAAATCTGGACTTCTGCAATTTAAATCCTTCATTCTGCTGTAGATATCAAAAAACTGTTGCACTACTGGAAATTCAAAGTCAAGAATTTGTCTTCTGGACTTTTCTCTCCCCTAAGATAATAACCCTGCACCCTGTGGTCAAGTACATATGATGGGAAAATGGTAAGCTAAAACGTTAGCATTTCTCTCAATTGTTCTGCTAATCTGATCATTTTGTGGGGAGAAGAATAACAAGGAGGCTAGACTGGCCATACCTATTCCATGCTTCAAATATTCCTGAGACTCCTGAGAGCAGTTAAACTAGCCAAGCCAATATCCCACTAAACTAATTACTTGAGACATTTCATGGAAAAATACAAAAACACACCAAAACAGGTGCTCTGTAGCCGTATGCAACAACACAAAAACAACTCACACCACCAAGACTCCGCCACTGTCGTGACTATTAGAACAAAGATGCTAAAGAATTTACTGAAAAGTTAAAACTAGTAATGATTTTGTTCCCGCAAGAGCTTCGTCCTGAGCTCGAAAGGCATCAATACCTTGAGAACTATGGTTAGCCAATTTAAGGAGGATCCTCTAGAAATGTATTTAAAACATGGATTTCCCACTGGGATTTTCATTTTAAGCTCTAAATATGGTTTTGGTTACTGAACCAGATCTTCTGGCATTAAAGTACATCCCCAGTGCCTACTCAGAGATCTGTAGCCTCTTCCAGGCCACTAGAGCGATATTTGATGAGTTATGACCCAGGCTACATGAGGACATTACTCATGCTGAGTCCATGAAAACATCTGTTTGGCTCCACAGGCTCTAAAGTTACAGCTTAAAGTCAAGTCTTCAAAAGCCTTTTTAAGAAACACCCAGATGACACCACCAGGCATTTTAAATCAACCCACATGCATTTGAACTTCAAGTAGTCAAACTTTGTGTGAGAAAAGAGAACACCTTTTTCTCAACAGTTCTACTCTACCTCAATACAATGTTCTTCCCATAACATGCTTTCAATACCAGCTTTTCAGACGCTGATGAATCCACAGCCTCAGCTCAGTGGTTACGACCGAGTTAATTATGATAGATGAGAGGCAGGATCTTTGAGAATGCCCCAGGCAGGGAGCTTTTAAAATCTCAGATTCATTTATGTATGGAAATGGAGCCTGTCCCATGTTTCTGTAAAACCACTGAACTATTGATCATTTTCATTGGCATCATTTTCATTCCAACAGTCTCAGACTGATATTAAATGTATAATTAAATGACTGCCCGATTGTTCGGCTTCAGATAATGGTAATAGCTCACACTTACAGAGGGTTCATTATGGTCTACTCACCATACTAAGCTATTTGTGAATATTACTCAATTTGGTCCTACAAACATTACCATTTTACATAAACCTCATGAAAGTTTGGAAACTTGTCTAAGGTCACCCAGCTCATCATTGTGTAAAAACTGAAAGCAAGTTTTTACAAAATATGAATATTCTTACAAGACTATAGGAATATCATAAGTAATCCTTACTTCTCAATTCTTAAAAGATTCTTGTTTAAAAAAAAGTGAAGTCCCACTATAAAAACAATGAAAAACTAAAAAACATTAAATTGAACAAAACACTTTGTCTAAAAACAGTTAATTTTGTACCGATATCTGCTTCTTAATAGCCCATGCTTAAAATAATCTAAGTTTTAGAGTTTCCCAAAACTTGTTTTGGACAGGGTAATTTTTTATTGTACATTGTGCTTAGATTAAGTGTTGACTTACTGTCACTTTCATCCATTTTTCACTCTTTGATAGTGTTATGTTTGAGTAGTAGTTTATTTTTATGCTATTAAAATGTAGAAACACTGTAAATCCATATAAAATGTCACATGTAATGTCATAAAAACTTCCACAGCTTACATCTAGTGAGGTACTTATAATAATTAATATCATCATGGGGCAACTTTTATTACATGAATAGATCTAAATGATAGGGTTGCTTTAGGGGATCAGCTGGCATGGACAGGCATGGACATTATATAATGTAAGTACAAAATAAAGTTTTTAGGAAAAACTTGTAGGCAAAGATGTAGCAGAAGTTATAAGCTTCATCTTCCTGCTATCCTGCAAAGAGGTTATGTTGGGTCACACATAGCCAGGCCGGCCATGGAAAGTGCACCAAAGGAAGGACCCTGTGCCTGTGCCACTATGTACAGAGGCACTGAAAGGGGCCAGGAAATATCTACATACCAATGAAACGATGGGAACTCTATGGTAGATGAGATGTCCGGCTAGGAAGTGGGACTAACCTGGGGCACCTGGGTGGTTCAGTCTATTAAGGGACCAATTCCTGACCTCGACTCAGGTCAGTTTCTCAGGACCCTGAGATCAAGCTGACACGAAGCCCCTCGAGGAGCCCCACGTGAAGCTCCATGTTTGGCTCCACCCTAGGCTTCCCACTGGGCTCTGTGCCCAGCACAGTTTGGTTGAGATTCTCTCTCTCCCTCTCCCACTGCTCCTCCCCCTGCTCACACTCACTCTCTCATTCACTCACTGACTCACTCAATAAATAAATACATAAAATATTTTTTAAAGAAAGAAAGAGGGACTCACCTAAGTTCTACCTCTGGCATAGCCTACTTTTCTGAGAAGTTGTCTTGGACCCAGAACCAATGTCCAGAGGAGAGCCTCCAGAAGTCTCTGGAATTGTAGATTTTCAGGATTCAAGCAAATATTTTTAGAATTTTAGTCTCAAGTAGGAACAAATTCAAATATGTTAAAAGGACATAGTAGCCAACTCAAAGGGGGTCCTAATAGATCTGAGATCATTTAAGCAACAACGACAAAAGAAGGAGAGTATTGGGTTATAATCCATGGACTGAAATAAAAGTCCAGAATTCATAGTGATATAAATAAATTAAATACAGACATACATTAAATGAAGAGAAATCTCTTCCATAGACTAGATTTTCAACTAACAAATACTGGGTGAAGGAATCATGAAAATAAAAAATTCTAGCTGGCAAACACCACAGTAATAATTGTTTCAGTCAAGAATCGTTGACAAATGCTAAAATTTGTAGGTGAAAATTTTATGAGATAGGACAATTACAGAGTCTGAAAGTATCTATCTTTCTATATGATTTGTATTACTTACAATGGGAATAAGAGTAACTTTTTGGACAAATCTGCCAGACTTCCTTCAAGAAGTGATTAAAGTTAACATCACCAGTAATGGGGCAAATTAATACTCTATGCTTCTCAATATGATGCATTAAAAAGAATACAATATCATGTCTTTATGTGGTATTCTTGCCAAAAATGCATAATCTCAATCATGAGGAAAAATCAGAAAAATGCAAATTGAGATACAGTCTACAAAATAACAAGTCAGTACTTTTCAAAAGTGTTCAAGTCAATGAAAGGTAAAAAGCAAAAGACCAAAGAACTACAGGAAGCACCATCAGAGCAATGTTATTGGCCCTTCTCAGTTCCTCTGCTATTCCAAGATGTAGTCAGGCCCCCCTGTGGGTGGGAGGGAAGGACAGGGGCAGCAAGCTTGCTCTATGCCACCTATGGCTATAGGTGGTAAATCTGCCTAATCCTAGACAAAAACATTAGCAAGACCTAGAACTATATTCTCCAACAGCTTTATCAGTTATTAAGCTGACACTTTGCTTTCTATCAGTCCGATTCCTGGACTATTCTCAACAGGTCAGAATCTAGACAGAGAAGAGACAGTATTATTTATTAGTAGAGTGACCGTATACTTTACTGTCCAAACTGAGACACTCCTGAGAAAGAAAGGCAACACTATTAATAATTACTCCAGGACTACACACAAATGTGGGACTTGTCCCTGGCAAACTGAATGTGTGATCACTCTATTTATTAGCTTAGCTTATATGTGAGCTGAGATGTTGAGAATTAGACAAGAAGAAATTTAGGGAGAAAAATAACACTCTGAGATTGATGGGGTGGCTTAATCTTTAGACTTTTTAGACTTTTCTTTCATGTTTTTACTGTAAAATAAAACCCAGATACAGAAAACCACACATAAGTACATTGCTTAATGAATATTATAAACAATCTTGCAACTATCTATGTCAAGAGATTGCCCTTTACCAACCACTCCATCAGCTCATCCACATGCCCAACCCCAACACAGCCACCTCCTTCCCTCCAAAAGTAACTTTATCTTCCCTTAGTTATCATTACCTTTTATTTCTTTTTGGTTATTTTAGACTCAATAATTTAGTCTTGTCCAGTTTCAAAATTTTAAAATGTCATTTAAATCTCTTTTAATCTACAGATTTTCCCCCTCTGGTTGTTCTTTACCCCCTCACATTTTATCTGATGGAAAATTCATACCATTTGGCCTGGTTTCCCACAGTCTGAGTGTTGCTGGCTGCACACCCAGTTCAGCATGTCCTTCTGCCCTCAATATGTCCTGCATATGGCAGCTGGATCCAAACACTTGATCAGACTCAGGCTCAGTCGCTTTGGTAAGTCTATATGTGGTCATGTTCTCTCTCCTTTTGTGAGGTTAACAGCCATGGACACTCTTCGCCAGATCCATTCATTCATTGGAAGAAGTCAAATGGTGATATTCCACTTCTATATTTTATCTTCATTTATTAGCTAAGATATTTTAATAAACAGATGCTTAACTCATCTACTATTTAGTTGCCAGTGTAACAACTGATATAGTTTGTGTAAGAAATGCTTCTTTTCCTTTAAAAAAAAGTTCTAAGATAATTAATTAGTTCCCCATCATCTTCTGAATATTATCAATAATTTTATATCACTGTGAACTCATTACTTTAAACATATTATGGGAGTTTCAATTCACTGAGTTTCTTATCCTTAATAAACCTCAAAGTGTCCCATCTTTGGGCAATAGAGTCTTCTTGAAGTTAACTCCTGGTCCTTGAAACTACCAGAGTAGTCTTTGAGAGCCATCTTACTGTTTGATATGACAAGATATTCTGGACTCACCATGTACAAGAGGGATTTAAACTAAATGATTTCTAAACATCCTTCTACCTTTACAATTTTGAGACTATAACATCTTAAATTAATTGAACACATTTGTTTTTACAGTATATCATATAATCATTTTTCCATTATAATTTTTTACCTCTGTTATGGCATTTATCAAAACTTTCCATGTATCAGAATTATTTTACATTTCTCTTTCCTACCACACTATGAACCCCTGGAAGGCAAGGATACACCCTATTCTTCTCTTATCCCCTCACCCTATAACACATTACAGATAATGGATAAATGCTTACTAGATTAAACTGAACCGTAAGGCTTACCTAGTTTATAATCTTAGAAGACTACACTATTGGATGAACTCTCTTATAGAGATACAATTTGAGGTATAATCACTGACAAACCAAGATAACAAATAATTTACTTGCTAATATGGAAGAAAGAAGAAGAGATACATTGATACCACATTTCAAATTAAACAGTAAAAAAAAATAAAAAAGGTTAACACATCCCTACAGTTATCAGCTCTATCTTCTATTCTGAGAGGCTTTCAGAAAAATTTCACAACATCCCCTCACTTTTATTTTTGTAAGGAATGGGGAGTGAGTTTTCTATCCAGAACACTGCAAATTTAGGTCCTGTTGATGTAGAACCACTGCCATGCAGATGGGCAGGAAGGCCACAAACCACAGGTCGGGGTTTTGGTTTTTTTTAACTTTTCTTAAGATTTTTATTTATTTATTTGAGAGAGGGAGAGAGAGAGGCATGAGTGGGGGAGGGAGAGGGAGAAGCAGACTCCCCACTGAGCAAGGAGCCCAATGTGGGACTCGATCCCAGGACCCAGGGATCGTGACTCCAGCGGAAGGCAGAGGCTTAACCGATTAAGCCCACCCAGGAGCCCTTTAAAAAAAAAAACAAAAAAATATACTCTTGCTTCTTATTGGCAGGCAGCTGAAGAGGGACCCCTGCTCTGGGTTTTGCTATTCAAGGCAGAGTATGAGTGTGGGAGGTGCTGAGAAGCCTCTCTGGGGACCAGACCTGCTCTAGGTCTTCACATGTACGAAACCTAAAGAGCAGAAACTTTTCCTTCTGTTACAAGGGGNGCAGCTGAAGAGGGACCCCTGCTCTGGGTTTTGCTATTCAAGGCAGAGTATGAGTGTGGGAGATGCTGAGAAGCCTCACTGGGGACTCTGACCTGCTCTAGGTCTTCACATGTACAAAACCTAAAGAGCAGAAACTTTTCCTTCTGTTAGGAAAAAAAAAGGCATGAATAATAATGTTAAAATTAGTTACTAGCAGTATGTTCAAGATGGACTGTAGCCATATGCTCTTATTTAAACTAAGCAACAGGCAATGTAAGTATTTAGCATTTTTTAATGAAATGGTTTATTATGGGTACCCTAAGTGCTCTGTGGAAAGCTACATAACTGTTGCCCTTCTTGTCAGAAAATGGGACTTTTCGCTCCCCAGTACGTGCCTTAAGAAGCATGTTGGTCACTCAGTGACTTAAAGATACAATAATTTCCTTTGTTAAAAATAATTTTTAGAAGATTTCTGCTTCCAGGAATATGGAACACACACTTTTCTCCGGTCCTCCAGTGAGTGCTACGAGAAACCTAGACATTCTATGTAAAATCGATGCAAAAAGACACTGAAAGGTGAAGAGAATGTTAACCTGACCCCTGTTTCGAGATTCACATGGTATGTCTCGCTCTGTCCATAGTCAACACTGTTTCGCTTTGTCTAAATAATGCATTTGGTAAGGGTCTCATCGTCACAGAGCCCAGGGGTCCATGTTTCTCCTTGGAACACTTGTTGTCCCTCTCCCTGATAACCATCAGATAAGGAAAAACACACTTCAAAAGCACCCAAGTGGTGGTTCATTTACAGTAGGTATGAGTATTACCATGTGACCCGATCTCTGGTCTATTCTGGGCTGAGAAATCTCAGAATATAGGTTCAAAAAATTTCAAAAAAGTCCAAGAGCAATGAATTCTTCCTCCAGTTCTTAACAACAGCTAACACTTACTGAGCATCAACTCAGCACCAGCATTCTTCTCCAGGCTTTAACTAGATTAACACACTTAATTCACACGCCATGAACTGGAGTCACCCTTTTTATTTGGGAAACTGAGACACAGTATAGTTGCATAACTCACTCAAAGTCATAGAGGGAGTGGAAGAACCGGGATCTAGATCTCAGTAGTCCAACCTCTAGAGGTCTCTGGCTTTGGAGACAAAAATGCTTAAAACGGTGATAGTAATCTCTTGATAAGGAAAGCTCTAATATTTTGCTTATTTAACTGAAACTTATGCTATACTTCCGGTCAGTACTCCAGACCATGATTGCCTTTGAAAATAAAATAACTAACTGGATGAATGAAAGAATGAATGAACAAATAAATAAAATTTATAGGTCATGCACAGAAATAACTTGCGATTCTCCATTTGCCTTAACAAATCTCTCTGAAGGCACAGCCACTTACAAGTGACATTATCCACATTAAAATAAAAGATACTATGAGGGCACCTGAGTGGCTCAGTGGGTTAAAGCCTCTGCCTTCGGCTCAGGTCATGATCTCAGGGTCCTGGGATTGAGCCCCACATCGGGCTCCCTGCTTGGCAGGGAGCCTGCTTCCTCCTCTCTCTCTGCCTGCCTCTCTGCCTACTTGTGATCTCTCTCTCTGTGTCAAATAAATGAATAAAATCTTAAAAAAAAAAAGATACTATGAAAGTTCATTTACATGGATAACACATAAATACTATCGAAGTTATTATCAAAGTTCATTTGTTTTGTGATAGTTTTTTGGCCAAGTAATAGATCACTATTAATCTCTTTTTTTTAAAGATTTTATTTATTTGACAGAGAGACACATAGCAAGAGGGGGAACACAAGCCGGGGAAGTGGGAGAGGGAGAAAGCAGCCTTCCTGCCGAGCAGGGAGCCTGATGCGGGGCTCAGTCCCAGGACTCTGGAATCATGACCTGAGTCGAAGGCAGACGCTTAACGACTGAGCCACCCAGGCGCCCCACTATTAATCTCTTTAAAAATATATTATCAAAGTTCATTTAAGTGGATAGCATTTGTTTCCTGAACAATATAAGTATGTGTGTCCTTTAAGATGCAATGTTTCATAGCCAACCATTTGCTGGTGATACAAATTGACAGGACTGAGAGGTGAGTTGTGGGAGAATCATTACAAATGTTGCACTGAAGAAACTAAATATGTTCCTACTGTGTAAGAGATACTAGTGAAGGGACTCTTGAAGTGGCTCAGTCAGTTAAGCTTCTGTCTTCAGCTCAGGTCATGATCTCAGGGTCCTGGGGAGTGGGGGTGAGGAGGAGAAGTACGCTTCTGCCTCTGTCCCTCCCACTCTCCCCACTAGTGCTCTTTCTCTCTCTCTCTCAACTAAAGAAAAATAAAATCTTTTTAAAAAATGAATAAAATTGTGCTAAAATAAAATTGTGCTATCACTACATACTAGAATCTGGAATAAGTTTGGCCCCTTTGAACCACACAGGGCCACACACTTGATAAATGATCCCAGGCTTTGGAGTCAGACAGTCCTGGATTCAAATCCTATTTACTTGCCAGGTGACCTTGATCCAGTCATGGAAGTTCCCAGAGCATCCTTTTCCTCACCTGTCACACGGGCACAGTTACACACACTTTACAGTACTACTGGGGATAATACATGAGATAACCACTGTTAAGCACCTAGCGCAGCAGCTCACACACATTAGGCACTCCAGACACAGTCCTCCTCCCTTCTCTCCTCCGCATGCAAGCAAGCCGACACATTTACCAGGATAATAAAAATCAACTCCACATGAGGACATTCACCAACAAGGGATTCTGCTGACATGACCTCAGATGACAGCAATATATGGAAGTTGTACTTGCAATGGTTCATTATACACTTGGCATTCCTAAATATGGTAGAAGGAAGGTCGACCTTGGAGCTACTCTTCAAAAAACATACCTTTACAGTCATGTGATTAACAGCTTGTTTCCACAGATTATAGAATAAAAATTGCAGAAACAATATTTAAAATATTATAGGTTGTCTTCTGTTTCATTCCTTTTTGCCCCCCCCTTTTTCTTCTTTTTTTTAAATCTTATGTTCTTAAAAAGACTGCTACAACCATACAGCCGACCTAGTGGCAGCACAGCAGGGTTTTTGTAGTTCTCTGGAATTACAGGTAATAATGAGGCTCTCAAACTTCACTCCCCTCCCAGGCTGGTGCGTGAGGGCGGGAAGGCCAGGGAATGTGGCTCAGCTGTGCGGTTGGTGGTTGCTCAGGTAGGAACAAAGCAGGGCAAACAGAAACCTAGAAGCAGGATCACGCTTTTCACAAACCAAGGCTGCAAGCCCAGCAGCGCTCTCGCTGGGTACGCGTGCAGAGGTACCGTAGAGAGGTGATTATGCCACACCATCCTCACCTCGAGAAAGACACTTCTGGCAATGCGGCTTCTGATAGGCAAGAAGGAATCCAGGGTCACGAGTAGCCTGCTGCCTGTTCCGCCCTGTGTGTGCATCTGATGTGCCCCTTAGCGAGCCTCAGAAGCTCTAACAAGCTCCATCTGTTTCTGTTTGTGGCTGTTCCTCCCCACGTCTCACACTGCTCACACCTGTGCTCACAAAGTGTTCGCTTCTTAGGGCCATGTCTCTCATGCAGAAGCCAGGGATCATGTCTCAAGCCTGACGGGTGGAAACAGAACTTGAACTGAGATGGGATCACTGTGGTGGCTCTCCGTCCTTGGTCCCAGTCTATCCCGCTCTGAATGAACTCTTGTGTGACACAGCACAGAGGACCCCCCCTCCTGCCATCCCAACCAGCCACTGGCACCTTGCCATTATCACGGGACAGGGTCTCTCTCAGTCCTTCTCTCCTGTCTCTGTTAGTTCAGCCAGTGCAGAGACCCATGATGGTTTCTTTATCTCCCCTCAACCAACTGGTCCTCCAGCCTTCACCACCAAGAAATGATTCTCCTTTATCCACCATGAAATTCAGCATGAACAGATTCAAATCTCCAGCTTTGAATTCCAAGTTAGAGGTTCGAAAGCTCTGACTTTTCATTTTAAAAGCCAGGCATTTGTGAGAAAGAATGTTGGGAGGGAAAGGGTTGATGGGGGTGGATTTCAAGTTTGAACACCAAGAGCGAGGCTGAGAGACTTTAGGTGTAAGTAACATTAAAGGAGAGAATGGGACATGATGTGTGCTGATTTAAGAGCCAGTTTGCTACCACATAAAGGGGAAGATTAAGGGCTGGGAAAAGGAGCTTGGAAAGAGGAGGAGGGTTTCCATATCGGCCTGGGCACTTGGACCACCATTTTGCCCCAGGTGGTGTCTTTGTGTGAATTAGAAAAAAGGGCTCGTCCCTCAAGACATAGGACTTTTATTTTCCAAAAAATTGTCATAATCCATGTACAAATCAATGATGTCTCTGATGTGAATAGGGCTCCCTTAGATGTGACACTGTTGTGCAGGGCGTTAACTATTTCATAAAGGCCAGGGGGGCACACACCTGCTCCCTCAGTAGAAATTCTTCTGGAGCTTGGGAATCTGAGACTGGAGTCAGAGCTGTGCCCTGCTTGCCATCATTTTTGGAAAGAGGCAGGCTCCGCATACCCTTGGAAGGGGTAGTGGCCACCTGAACCGCAGCTAGGTCCGAGATAAACACCACTCCCCCACCTCAGTTCCTGGGGCTGCCAAGAAACCCCGAGAGGCCCTGAAGGCAGCTGAGGACTGAAAGCAAAGCTACGAAGGGGAAACTGTTCCAGAAAGGCTGACCCCGAGCTGAGGCCACAGATTAACCAGTAAGGACCTGGAGGAGGTTGCTGACTCTCAGAATAGCAAGTCCCAAAAAGAGCCGTGGTTGGGACCAGATCCGGAGAGAGAGACTGAATTTCTGGGGAACTTGCCATGTATGGCTTGTGCCTAAGAGAACAGATGATGAGCCACAAAAATGTAGATGCCCACAGAGAAACAAGATGGCCCAGAAGACTTCTCCAGATGCCAGGATGGTGGATCAGCCCCTTGAGGGAAAAACAGTCAGGGAGAAGGGGAGGAGCAGAGGAAGGAGGACTCGGACAGCAACTGAGTTACCTCGAATTGGCAAGATTACCTCTCCCCTATTCATTTTCTTCTCAGGACTGCTATCTGTATTTTTTGACCGCTTGAATTTTATAACTATATGAACGCCGTGACTGCCACAAACAAAACACTCACTATGTATTTCTCAGGGGTCTCCTCTCCATTTCTCACCCCTCGGTCAGCTGCAAGCTAGGAAGTCAAATTTCATAGCAGCCAGAGGAACATTTAACCGTGGAAATCTTCAGGCTTTTGCTTTTTTACCTGAGGACTTACCCTCATTTCTTTTATCCTGTCTGTTCTCGTAGAGTAACGAGTGGTACAGTTTTTAGAAAAACTTAACCACACATCGTTGTTGAGAAATTGGAATAAAAGGATTAGTAACCAAGCTGTGTTCCCAATCTGCCGTAGACAAAAGAGGACCTGCTCCCAGCTGCGGGTGTCCAAGGTGACAGTGAGGGAGCAGCAGGTGTGGGGGGGACAGCTCCTTCATCACAGCGATCTCGGAGGCTTCACCCTGAGATATTCCTGGTGGAAGGAGCAAGTTCTTCCTCCTCAAATGCCCTCTCCCACAGTGACAGTGGTTGGGCGAAGCACACAGTCTCTGGTGTGCACTCTTTAACTTGAGAAATAAAATAGGAAATGCCTCCTTTTATAGGCTTATATTCAATCTTAACAACTGCAGGATGGAGATTCTTTCTGAAAATGAGTAGTTTAACTCCCTGCTCTACCCAGGCCGTCGTTTTAACACGATCCAGGACCTTTCATATCACTTTTCTTCCTTCATGATCCACACTGGCATTATAATACTCCATGTAATTGTTTCATGATACTAACTGCTAACATTTATTGAGCATTTACTTATGTTGGGAACTAGTCTAATGATACTACATAAATTAGCACATTTAATTCTTGCAACGCTATGAGAAAACTATTAGTCTCATTTTATAGATGGGACGACGGAGGCATAGGCAAGTTAAGTAAGGTCACACAGCTAGTTAGTGAGTTTAGGGCCCATCTCTCAACCTTACTAGTTTCATATTTCAGCTTGGTTTTGTTCTTTTTTTTAAAGATTTTATTTATTTATTTGACAGAGAGAGAGAGAGATCACAAGTAAGCTGAGAGGCAGGCAGAGAGAGAGGAGGAAGCAGGCTTCCTGCTGAGCAGAGAGCCCAATACGGGGCTCGATCCCAGGACCCTGAGATCATGACCTGAGCTGAAGGCAGAGGCTTAACCCACTGAGCCACCCAGGCGCCCCGTTCAGCTTGGTCTTTAATAAGCCTTAAAACTCTTTGAAATGAGGGGTTGTCTTCTGTACCTACCACCTAGCATTATGAGTAGAGGGTAGGCAACAAATAAGATTGATGGACTTAGCTTTCAGAAATACTATGGGAATGATATGGGAATTCCTCTGTCACCTCTCCTCTTTGTAGATTTAACACAAACCCCCTCATTTTATGACAGGTTTGACAAAAGAGTCTCACTGGGGATCTCCTCATTCAGATTCCTTGTGGACTCGGTCTCCAGGAAAATTGGTCTAGATATTATACTATGGTTTGAACCAAAGCTTTGACTTGACCTCTCTGAAACATATTCATATTACATTTTGATTGTTTTTTTTTTCTTTAACAAGACGTAAAGTCTGCTTTCAAAACAAGTATCTCATAGGAATAATTCCTGCCATATGTGATATACATTCATTCCTAAAAAGCTGGGTGATAAATGGACTCAAATTTCAACTGCACTTGGGAAGTTGTTTCTTACAGGTATTCTATATTTAAACATTTTTTTTAAGATTTTATTTATTTATTTGACAGTGAGAGAGGGAATACAGGCAGGGGGAGTGGGAGAGGGAAAAGCAGGCTTCACACCGAGCAGGGAGCCTGATGCGGGGCTCTTTCCCAAGACCCTGGGATCATGACCCGAAGGCAGACAGATGCCTAATGGACTGAGCCACCCAGGCACCCCTAAATCTTTTATAAAAGAAAAAAAATCTCATATTGGTTACTTTTGCAAACCTATATATATGTTATGCCTGTGTCAACTCCTCAGAAAGGATGCTGATGTCACCAATCTGTCACCCTAGTAATAGTGACAATGTAACCAGGTGGCCTTTTTTAGCCTTATAAAGTCAGTAAGATCTTTGGCTGAGAGAAGAAAACCTCCTCAGAATGACAGTCAGAGAAGACCTACAGTTTCTTCTGTGAGGCTCTTCCTGGGGTCCCTTTCAGAGTGCAGGCATCATCACGCTCAAGTTCCTGGGGGAGTCATGAAAATGAAGAGACAGATTCATCCCTGGGAGGATTCACCCCCACTTCCCTTCCTCTGCTCCCCTTTCCACGGCAGACTCACTGAGAGCCTTCATGTGTAAGCTCTGGAAGTGTCCAGACCTGTGTTAATAATAGCATTAGCTGCAACACTTCCCCCTTCCCCTGGCCAAGGGGTTAAGTCTCATTCAAGATCCAGCACGCTAGCTACAGCCGCAGGGCTCTGGGGGTACAATCTTTATGTTTACCCACACCCAAGTGGATCTGGGATCTAGTGTGCTAGGGGAACGTGGGGTGTGTATCTCCCAAGTTGAAACACAGCCTACCTCCTATCCAGAGAACTTCTCTGCCAACCTGACAGGCCTACAGAGGGGCCCAGTGGCTCGCTTGCCCTAAATAGGCCTTTCCTTGCCAGTGAGGCTGAGACTTAGAAATGAGTTAAAAATAAAGAGCAGACTCTCGGCCTGCCAGGTACTAGATACACAGCTGCCTCTGGTGGCCGCCAAGGGGATCTTGCACCTGAAGGTTTTGCATTAGGGTTTGGTACCAAACTTATATGTGGACTTTCTGTCCTCGGTGCCCATATTTTCCACAAGCTCCTTGAAGAGATGCCGGATTGCCTCCAGACAAAGCTTATCTATGTCAGGGGCTTCTGCTCAAATACAGCTACCTGATTTTCACTCATGATTCTACGTTCCCACTGTTCTGGAAAATTTATTATTTCTGTTATAAATCTAATTCATCTTTTGGGTTAAAAGTTGTACCTTCTGGCTTCTAAAAGTTCTAGTTAGGGGCGCCTGGGTGGCTCAGTGGGTTAAGCCTCTGCCTTGGGCTTAGGTCATGATCTCGGAGTCTTGGGATTGAGCCCCAAATCTGGCTCTCTGCTCAGCAGGGAACCTGCTTCCCCCTCTCCCTTTGCCTGCCTCTCTGCCTATTTGTGATCTCTCTCTCTCTCTCTGTCAAATAAATAAACAAAAAATATTTTTTAAAAAGTTCTAGTTAAATGCTTCTAAATAGTATAGAATATTGGATAGCTAAAGGTAGCTCAGGTCTTATGCTAGAATTATTTTTTTAATTGGACTCTAACTGGATTGATATTCTCAGTTGCTGTTGCTGTTGTTCTAAGAGTGGAAAGTGAAAGGCAGAGATCCCGAGAGCCGAGGCTGATGGGTACTTGCCTATGTCTGCCGACCGATTCCAACAGGGACAGACGCTCCTCAGCAGCAGCCGGAGGTGGTGGTTTGGATTTTAGTTAGAGACTAAGAATATCTCCGACGGTTCCATTGATCTCTTCTCGCCACCCTCAGACCATTCTTTACTTCTTAATAACACTTCTTTCTCCCCCTTTCTTAGGAAGAATTGATTTTTTCAGTTATTCCCTATGATTCGCAGAAGAAAGAATATGAAGATTTTTGCTTTTAGAAGATGAAAGATTATGAAGAGGGTGTGGAATTAAAGTGGATACTTATTTTTAATGTGATACCCTTTCTGAAAAATCAATACAACCGAACAATAAAAGAGCACACCCTCTAAAGTTTCTGCAAATATGTATCTGCCAAACATAAATCAGAGAGAACATATTTAACTTTATTCAAACTGAAAAAAAAAACAACCCAACTGTGAAGTTCTCTCTGAGAGAGAAAAAGAAACACGAAGACTTTGGAAGACTTTTGCGCTGTTTTGGTGGTAGCTTTCCAGTCTTCATGAGTGGGAGGAGGAAGAGGAGCAGGAAGAGGAAGAGAAGGAGGGGGAGGGGGAGGGGGAGCCGTGGCAGCAGTAGACCCTGGCCTTGGAGTACTTACTGTGTTCCCGGACCTGTGCAAGGTCCTTCCATGCTTTATTTAATTAAATCCTTAAGGAAATTTCTGAGAGATAATTATTTTTTTTTAAAGATTTTATTTATTTATTTAACAGAGAGAGAGATCACAAGCAGGCAGAGAGGCAGGCACAGAGAGAGGAGGAAGCAGGCTCCCTGCTGAGCAGAGAGCCCGATGCGGGCCTCGATCCCAGGACCCTGAGATCATGACCTGAGCCGAAGGCAGAGGCTTCAACCCACTGAGCCACCCAGGCGCCCCTGAGAGATAATTATTATTACTGCTGTTCCTACTTTGCAGATAAGAAAACCAAGACTTCACCAAACAGAAGCAACTTGCCTAAGGTCACATAATTAACAGGCAGTAGGGCAAGTTTTAACCCTAGGCATTTGATCTAACCACCTGGACTCAGAATTTTAGTGTTGAAGCAGTCTCTGCATGGTCTCTAATCCAATCCCTCATCTTACAGATTTAGGGGCCGAGGCCAAGAATGTAAATGATCCAGGGTTGCATGGTGAGTTAGGGGAAGAAAGAGCCCTGGAGGAAGTCAGGTGTTCCCCCTTCCAGATGGGTACCCCTTAGACAACACAGCACCAGTATAACAGCCCCGCCTTCGGGGGGCTCCAATTCCCAGAGTAGAAGGAGCGAGGCCGCTGCGTAGAACACCATCAAGCACACACTACACACACACTCATGAAGAAGTGGCATTAGAAACCAGAAGAGACTCTTAATCTCATGAAGCAAACTGAGGGTTACTGGGGGGTAGGAGGGGAGGGATAGGGTGGCTGGGTGATGGACATTGGGCAGGGTTTGTGCTATGGTGAGTGCTGTGAAAAGTGTAAGCCTGATAATTCACAGACCTGTACCCCCGGGGCAAATAATAATAAAATTTTTTTTTAAAAAAAGAAGAAGTGGCATTAGAAACACCAAGCAGCTGGGGAGTCCTGGGTTCGTCCTCCAGCCACCCTCTGAGGCGATGTCTGGGGGCTGTGGGGGCAGAAGCAGCACGCAGGGCAGTGCTGGGAGAATGGAGACTCAGGGAAACAGGTGAGATCAGCTGAGGACAGGCTTTCGAGTGGCCCAAGGAACTGCCATCAGTAACAGCTAAGATGTGAAGAGGCCAAAATGATCCAGAGCATGCGAGAGCTGCAGAGTGTGTAGGAAATATCCAGAAATCAAACCCCGAAAACAAAGAACTGCAAGTAGAACAGCACTTTGGGAGAAGAAGGAAAGCTGACGAGTACCAGGGCTCACTGGAGGATGGACGCCCTGATCCCCCTGCTCCACGAAGAGCAACATGCCCGCTACGCAAGTGTAAATAGGCCACGTTTTCCTCTCATTTTGTTATGAAACTTTTCAAACCTCCAGAAAAGCGGAAACAACTGTACGTGACACACCTGTATGCTCCCACCTCCATCTGACAATGAATGTTTTAACTGCATTGCATCATAGCAGACCGATCCATCCCTCCACCCATCCATTAGTCTGTCCTAGTTTTGATGCAGGTCAAAATCGCAGACATTGGTATACTTCGCTCTTAAACACATCAGCCTGCATACCACCAACCAGAGTTCAGTATTTGTTTATAGTTCTTTTCTCTTTTTGGTATAAAGCTCACATACAGTGAAATGCACAAATTTCAGTTCACTTATTGTATATTGACAGATGCACACACCTGTCTAACCCAAACCCCTAGCAGGGTCTAGAACACTATCATCAACCCAGAGAGTGCCCTTGGGCTTCCCTCCACCTAACCCCCACACCAGAGGCAACCACTGTTCTGACTTTTTCCACCATAGATCAGTTTTGCCTATTGTAAAACTTTCACAAAATGGAATCATATTTGACGTGTTCTTTCATGTAAAGCTTCTCTTGCTCAGTATAGTATTTGAGATTCACACGTGTCTTCATGAGTACTCAAAGTCGATTCCTTTTTACTGCTAACTAGTATTCCTTTGAATGTTATATGTTAGATACCATGGTTTGTCCATTCTCCTCTTGAGAACACCTGAGATATTTCCAATACTGAGCTATTGTGAATAAAGCTGATATGGTACAAGTCTTTGGGTAGACATATTCATTTCCCTTAGGTAAAGACCTAGCAGGAAGCTTTCTGGGTCATTAGGTAGATCCAATGTTTAGCTTTATGAGAAACTGCCAGACTTTTTCCCAAAGTCCTTCTCCCACTTTGCACCTCCAGCAACAGTGAACGTAAGAGAGTTGAGGTTGCTGCATCTGCTCACCAACATTTGGTGTTGCCAGTTTTTACAGTTTTAGCTGTTCTGGTGGCCAAAATGCATTCACATAATTTTCTTTTGTTTATTTGTTTATTAGGTTTTTTAAGTTTTTATTCAAATTCTAGTTAGTTAACATACAGTGTAGTATTAGCTCCAGGTGTACAATTTAGTGGTTCAACACTTTCATACAACACCTGGTGCTCATCACAACAGTATTCACATAATTTCCCATCCATTTTCTCCTCCCATCATTTAGAGAAGGGAAGCGGATGCTGTGTTAAGCACACAGCCCCACTGCATAGGATTTCCTTTATCACCATTTTCTTCATGAAACTACTGAGACTTAGTAACCCCTTCAAGGCCACACATCGAGTCAGTGGCAGCAGCTGTCCATGCCTCCTGACACCAGAGCCCAGGGTTTCAACACGCTTAGCTATACCACCCCAAGGTAGTGCTAGAACAGAGAAAGGTTTCACCTTTGGAGCTCTTTGTCTCTCCTTTCTTCTGCACAACCAGGTCTTCTCCCATGAAGACCGTGAGCCCTCTTTAGTCAGTATGTGGAGTAACTGGAGCAAATCCTAAACTTAATGGGACTCCACAGAACCACGGCTAACCCACCTGAGAACCCACGAGAAATATGACCAGTTCTGGGGGCCACTGCCATTCATCCTTCCAGTCAGCCAGGTACCTCCTACTGGGCACCCTCAGGGTGACTGGGGCTGTGCTAGACTCAGGATTCCAGAAAAACTAACGTGTTTCTTGGAACCTAAAACATCACTCTTTTATGTACTCCTAAAATATAAATAACACTGCTCCCTTACCTTTTGGGATTTGTATTTTACCCTTATTGAAAGAATTATTTTTATCCTTAGAGACAGGTGTCCAGAAACCCATGCTCACCTGATTTTGATCTTTCTAGCACCTTTGCAATAACAGAATAATTTCAAGACAGGTCAAGGAACACCTGGGCTTTACCAGCATTTACTAACCACTTTGATTAACTTGTACTTTAATTTTCTCCCTCGATAAAATCACCAGTTGCTGGAACTTAAGGAATTTTTACTCAAAGGTAGCAGAAAGTTTCTGATAAATTCATGTTTGATGCCTTAATGACAGACGACTGCCAGGCCTGGCTGATCCCAGCAGCTTTTCCCATCGCCTTAAAATTCTGTCACCTAGTCCGGGGGTGACGAGTTCTTCTGTCTTCAGGGATTTTGCTTGGCTTGTATTAGGTAGTCCTTTTGCACATATCAAAAGGAGAAACATGCCATAGCTTCACCTGCTTGCTTTCTTAAGTACCTTTCTTAGGTTCCCGAGAGCATCTGGTTTTGCTTTGTATGAAAGCATAAAATTGTGGTTATCCTTCTAACAGTAAATACCTGGTTCCCTGATATCAAATGTATGTCCGATCGCCCTGCTCCTCTGCCTTTTTTTGTTTGTACCTTTTCAATGCTGAATCATGGAGTGATGCTTTTGAAGAATTTTTTTTTTCTGGACCAGTAAATTTATTATCTTAACCAAAAAAAAATCTCATGAAGAATTGAGACTGTACTGGTCAGTTTTAAGCCTATTCCTGAGCCCTGAGAAAGCTGGCCACCTTCTGAGCAACCTGATCTTTCTTCCAGACAAGGCATAATTTAAGACAATTCTATCTTTTCTTTTAAACTCTAAGTTTCTTATTATAGACTGGATTCTCTCATGCAACAGCATGAGCTTTCTAATATAGCTCCTCCAGCAAGGCTAGACTTACATTTTTCTTTAAGTATTGAAGTAATTATTTTTTTTATTAACATACACCGTATTATTTACTTCAGGGGCACAGGTCTGTGAATCATCAGACTTAACACAATTCACAGTACTCGCCATAGCACAAACCCTCCCCAATGTCCATCACCCAGCCACCCTATCCCTACCCTCCCAACCCCCAGTAACCCTCAGTTTGTTTCCTGAGATTAAGAGTCTCTTATGGTTTGTCTCCTTCCCCATCCCATCTTGTTTCATTTTCCCCTGCCTTCCCCTATGATCCTCTGCTTGTTCCTCAAATTCCTCATATCAGGGAGATCATATGATAATTGTCTTTCTCTGATTGACTTATTTCACTTAGCATAATATCCTCTAGTTCTATCCACATCATGCAAATGGCAAGATTTCAAGTTTTTGATGGCTACATAGTATTCTATTGTTTATATGTACCACATCTTCTTTATTCATTCATCTGTTGATGGACATCTAGGCTCTCTCCATGGTTTGGCTACTGTGGACATTGCTGCTATAAACATTCGGGAGCACACGCCCCTTTGGATCACTACATTTGTATCTTTAGGGTAAATACCCAGTAGTGGGATTGCTGGGTCATAGGGTAGCTCTATTTTCAACTTTTTGAGGAACCTCCATACTGTTTTCCAGAGCAGCTTCACCAGCTTGCATTCCTGCCAACAGTGCAAGAGGGTTCCCCTTTCTCCACGTCCTCGCCAGCATCTGTCATTTCCTGACTTGTTAATTTTACCCATTCTGACTGGTTTGAGGTGGTATCTCACTGTGGTTTTGATTTGTGTTTCCCTGATGCCGAGTGAGGAAACAGTCAACAAAACCAAAAGACAACCAACAGAATGGGAGGAGATATTTGCAAATAACATATCAGATAAAGGACTAGTCTCCAAAATCTATAAAGAACTTATCAAACTCAACACCCAAAGAATAATCCATCAAGAAAAGGGCAGAAGACATGAACAGACATTTCTGCAAAGAAGACATCCAAATGGCCAACAGACACATGAAATAATTATTTCTTATAAGCATCCAACCCATAACACATTGGTCATGAATTTTGGCATGGGATTGATTGCCTTCTGAATTGAAAGCTGGGGAACTTTGGGTGCCTGGGAGGGATAGAAAGTCGCCTGCATCCTTGGCCCACTCAGAGTCCCGAAAACTGTTCCTGAAGGAGCCTGGCAAGGTGCACATCTGAGGAGCCCCTGAAGGCAGTGGGCTGACCATCAGTCCTTCCCACAGGCCACTCCTCGCCAGTCATGGGCACCTCGCTCGGCCTTCACAGAACTTGTCCTCACCCTGTGCATTCTAGGGCCTAGAAGCCAACCTTCACAAAACCTGACAAGTATGTGAGCAGAGCTGCACAGGCGACCCCATCGTCTTCCTCAGGCCCAGGTCACCTGGCAGAGGAGGCCTCCAGGGGTTACACAGACTGTGGCCCTGCCTTCTGGTAGGTGCGCTGGTTCTTAGTCTGGTGACCCAGGGCTCACGGCCTGACGATCCTACTGTCCCCTCCTCCTTCTTCTAAACGTCACATCCTGTCTCTTGACATCGGTAACAAAGCCTGTCCTCACATATCCATGGCTTGAGACGGACCTGCGGGCTTTGCAATACGACAAAGGAAAAGGTTTCTGGAGACAGTTTGAAATGTCTTTTGTTTAAACGCAACATGAGGGGCGCCTGGGTGGCTCAGTGGGTTAAACCTCTGCCTTCAGCTCAGGTCATGATCTCAGGGTCCTGGGATCGAGGCCCGCATCAGGCTCCCTGCCTGGCAAGGAGCCTGCTTCCTCCTCTCTCTCTGCCTGCCTCTCAGCCTACTTGTGATCTCTCTCTCTCTCTCTGTCAAATAAATAAATAAAATCTTTAAAAAAAAAAATAAACACAACATGTAGCATCAACAACGTCCATCACCTGATTGATGAGAGGACTGGATAAAAAGCAGTAATCACGTGTGTGGGGAAGGCCTGTGACACTACAGGCAGCGGCTCAAACGCAAAACAAAAACTCACCTAGAAATGGGTGAACTACACTGAGGAGCAGGCCTGACTGAGGAAGTACCAGGTCTTATCTCCTCGGAGCCGATGCACTCTCTGGAAAGAGTAGATTCGGCTGACATTGCAGGGATCACTTTCACATATAAGTGACAATTATCTTTAAAATTCTCTCTTTTGGGAGCACCTGGGTGGCTCAGTCAGTTAAGCATCTGCCTTGGGCTCAGGCCATGATCTCGGGGTCCTGGGATCAAGCCCCTCGTCCAGCTCCCTGCTCAGCAGGGAGTCTACTTCTCCCTCTGCCTCTGCTGCCCCCGTGCTTGTTTTCTCCCTCTCTCTCAAATGAATAAAGGTAATCTTTTTTTAAAACAAACAAATAAATAAATAAATAAAATTCTCTTTCCTGTAATACAGCTAAAATGGGAATAAATTTAATACAGGCCAAAACTTAAAAAGTAGTACCAATGTACATCGCTGACAATAACAGTGGGCCTTAGAGTTATGTTTATTTCTCTAAGAAAGAGAATTTTTTTTTAACTTAAGGGATGACTTAGAATGTGGTTTCTGGTCTCAGCCTGGAGAAGTATTGATGACTTGCATTTCTGCAATAAAAGGATGCAAAGTTCTAATTTATAAGTAGATATTTAAATGTATTACCAGTTACTCCAAGTTTCTAATAATTAAAGGAAAAACTCTCACCTAGGACAAATAAAAGATTCATCTTGAAAATAGAAGTACACACAGTACCCTAACTGATGAATTCAAGGTTTTTGTCTTTTCCGACTGTCAACATTAACCTTCTCTCTGTCTTTAACCATAATATGTAAGGTAGCTGGACTTCCAATGCCTGAGTATATCGTAAGAATTTTGCTTTTTATTAACTTATGTTTTCCAAGAACATGGAGTTAAATGAGTTCCACAGATTCCGTTTTATTCATAATCAAGAAATCAGCATCAAAAGATGAAATTAGTATCTGTGGCCAAAACTATTAGATGTCAGATCCATGTCCCAATCTTTTGCTTATCCTAACTACACTCTCCATTTCCAATTCAATTCTCTTCATTCATTTCTATTTACTTGTTCAATCAAAAGGAACGGAGTTTCTTTGATGGAGGCCCCAGGACAGTGACAGCTCAAAAGCAAACCATCTCTCCCCATTTAGTCCCAACTTACACAAGAACCCAGAGCACTAAAAGAAAAAATTTTAAAGTAAGCATGACATTTTTGAACTGTTCAATTATTCGAAAACATTTGCCTCAGCCGGACGTTCAGTTCTTTTATAAAGGATTTTCTCAAGTTACATATCTACTTCTTCCTTTGGTTTCCTGATTTTACATATATGATACAGTGCGGATGTGGGAAGCTCCTAGAAATAGTGATATTCAAGAGGATAATCACCCAATTACCTAGAGACATTTCCTGGGCAATTAATCGAGAGAAATAATTTCTGACGTTCTATTGAATTTAATGCACTGTCTTACATTCTAAATAGTCAGCAAATATCTAAATTATGAAGTATGAATAGGAACTTTTCTGAGGGCTGTGAACTTGAAGCCTTAGCCTCCCTCTTCTTTCTGAAACTCAGTCCACCTTTATTAAATACAGAACTTCTACTGACTTAAAAAACGGAGCCACATAATAAATAGCCAGAAGGCTCTCAGAAGATCCACATTAGGTGGATTTATTTGTGTTTGATTTATTCTGCACTATGATAAATAATCATATATCATAGAACAGTGAAACGTTGAGTGACTAAAACAATAGCAAGGGCTTTTAAGTGTTGTTTTATCTTAAGAAACTTGGGTTTGCATATATCATTTTCAGGTTTCTACTAAGACTACAAACAAAAGCCTACAAAGGACAATTAATTCTTTTATTTGCATGAAATCTGATTTCTACAAAGCACTTTTAGTATTTGAATGAAAGGAAAGTATAAGAGAAAATCATCAAAGCAACCAAATAAATTAAATGGCTAATTTCATATTCCTTTTAGTTAGAAACAATTAATGCTGTTAAAGAGTGGCATAGAAGTAAAATTGCAGATTTAAGGTTTATAATGTGGGGAATATTTTTCATTCAGCTCAAAAGGGATAAATGGGTCATTAAGCCCTGCCATCAAAGTTGAGTCTTCAATTTTTTTTTCTTAGTTTTTTGGTTTCTTTCACAAACAAGCAATGAAACTGCTTAAAGAGCAGTTCCACCAAGCAGCCAAGCCTGTGCTGTCTAAAAATGAAACTGAAATCTGACTTAAGGCAAGTCAAAGGGGAGGTACTTTGAACAGAGCATCCAAGTTTGGGGCTACAGTGAGCCAGGGTCTCACTCTTGCTTGTATTAATTTCCACTGCTACTGTAACAAATTATCGCAAATTTCATGGATTAAAATGACACAAGCTTATTATCTTACCTTTCTGGAGGTAAGAAGTCTTGGGAGACTAAAATCAAGTTGTCGGTGGGGCTGCGTTCCTTCTGAAGGCTCTAAAGGAGAATCCATTTCCTTCTTTTTCTGCCCGCCGGAGGCCGTTGACATATGTGGGTGCGTCACTCCAACCTTGGCTTCTGCCATCACATCTTGCTTTCCTGCCTCCTCTTTCACTTATAAGGACCCCTATGACTATACTGGGCCCACCTGGAGAATCCAAGCTAATCTCTCCATTTCAAAATCCTTAACTTAGGGGCACCTGGGTGGTACAGTCAGTTAGGCATCTGACTCTTGGTTTCGGCTCAGGTGGTGATCTCAGGGTCGTGAGATCTAGCCCCACATCGGGCTCTGTGCTGAGCACTGAGTCTGCTTGAGATTCTCTCTCCCTCTTCCTATACCTCTCCCCCACCCCAGCACTTACATGCATCCTCTCTCTTAAATAAATAAATCTTTTTTAAAAAATAAAATCCTTAACTTAATCACATCCCTTTTGCTCAACCCATTTTGCCATGTAAAGTCACATTCATAAATTCTGGGGACTTAGGCATGGATTTCTTGCCCTGGGGTGAGGGGTGTCCTTGACCATACCCTAAGAGTACCTGCTGGCTAGCAGCTGGGAGGATGAACCAGAAGAGGCAGCCCCATTAGATAACCTGTGATCCAGGACCATGCCGGAGCAAGGGATGACTTACAGTTTTCCCTTGACTAAATGATAGGGGCAATGTGAGTGAGAGAGGAAGGATATTCAGGCAGTGTGAGGAGCAGCCATGCCTCAGAGGAGAGAAGCCAAATGAACCATCTCTCAGGCAACTAGAGAAAAAAGCAAGCAATGAACTAGATCAGTGCTCTGTAGTCTGAGAACTGGTGCTGGTCCACAGACTGCTTGTTACTGGTCTACAATGTTGTAAAAGTACAGAAATCGAAAGTAAGCTTTTAGAAGGTTGTATGGCAGTTTGGCAGAGTAACTTAATGTCGGTTGAATGTGGTCATTTAAAATGTCCGTTTATATTTTCTATGTCTTTCATTTTGTATGTCTTTTTTCTTTCATTTTATTTTACTAGCAATTCATTTTTATTGTATATTTTCAAAATCGGCTGTCCTCAGCAGATTGGAAATAATTGGAAAGTATTGTTCCCTTTCCCTTTATTTCACACACCCAAACATTCTGGTTCTTCGCTACGAATGGCTTTTCAAGAAGCCTTGTGCAAGGGGAGGCTGCCTGACTCACAGAAGGGAATTCTGGGTGAGAGGCCCCTAGCAACATCCAAGGAGTTAGAACCAACTGTAAACACCTGCCAGGCCCAGGAAATTCCACACCAACTCACAACACTCTCAACTCATTACGAACTTTCCTGGCCCCCTTCCCCTCCTCACTCCCCCTGCTCCAACCCCAGAGGTTGGGCTAGCTAGGAGACAGGTAGGAGCACTAGAGTGAACAGAAAATTCATGAGCAAGTCCAAGTTCTCATCCAAGGCCAGAACAAGAACAAGCCCCACAGGACCACTGTAAAGGGAGAGTTGACAGTAAGAGAAGTCACTTTATGGTTTTGTCCCTCGAGTCATAATTGTTCAACCTAACAATTATGTAATTCTTAGATATAGGACAAGTCTTAATATAGAGCCACTATTGTAATGATTTAAGGCAGGGTTTCTCAGCCTCAGCAATATTGCCTATGGGGCTGGATAAATTTTTCGTTAGGAGGTGGGAGAGATGTCCTGTGTATTATGGTCTGTTTAGCGGCCTTTCACCTTTAACCCCCAGCACTGCCACCCCAAGTTGTAACAACCAAAAGTGTCTCCAGATACTGCCAAAAGTCTGCTGTGGGGGCAAAATGGCCCCCCTGGAGAGCCACTGATGAAAGGGAAGCAATAAGATTTTTTCCTTCCCCTATCTAATAATTACCTTTCTACCAGGATCCAAAGCATCTGAAATTCCATCCTTTGACACACTTATTGCCTATTCCAGGCATAGTCTTTTAAATCCAAATTCTCTGAGAAAAGACATCTAACTGTCATCAGTCACTGCTACGTGACTGTGAATGGGGTCATCAGATTTCACTCTTTCCCAGAAAGGCCTATTTTTAACATTCTGGTGGTCCGAAATCAAGATGAGATGAGTAAGGCACAAAGGTCTAGGGAAACTTTTGGTTCCTCCCATTTCCAAATCATCTCTTCTCCCCATCTTCTCCCAACCCCTACTACCAACTTTCTCTTGCAGGAGCTTCATCTCTCACCTATATTTTGGCAACAAATTTCTACTATGTCCTTCAGCACCAGTTACATGTCCCTCAAACTTATCCTTCACACTGTCCTTGGAATGATCTTTCTACTCATGCCATGTCCCTGCTGGGAAGTCTTTATATACCTGCCATCACCCAGAGGAAAACCCCCAAGCCATGTAACAAGGCGTAGACCCTAATTCCTCCCAGACTGTAATTTCTGTCCCCCAAGTCTTTGTGCCCTTGCTGTTCCTTTTCTCTTTTTCTTTCACCATCCCTTTGTTCACTGGGAAACTCCCATTCAACTCTTCTGGTGCAATTCAAGCACTTACGTCCTTGAAAACAAACTCTTCTCTGATTCTCTCAGCAATAGTTAAGTGCTCCTTTTCCACGGTCCCAGATAATATTAAATCCTGTGTTTAATAATTTTCTTATCGGATTTTTTTTCTCTCTGCTGGACCATGAGATTATTGAAGGTAAAACAGTGGTCTGGTTGTTTTCCTGAAGAAGCTCATGGGATGGTTTACAGGCCCCCATGTGATTGGGACTCTGCATCCCTCCCCAGTCTTACCTGGCCACGCAGGTAACTCCCAACGCCCAACTCCCATGCCACGCAGACCTCCATTCAATTCCAATCCACCATGTTCTCTCCCACGTCCAACCTCCCCAGATGGCCTTCTTTCCTGTTTGCAATGTCCTGGCTGTCCCTGAAAATTCTTCTCATTGTCCACTTCTTGGCTAAATGTTACTTCTTCCAAGAACTTAATCTTAACTTCCAGACCAAGGGAGGCCCCTCTCTGTCTCATTCTTCCAAGACATTCTGTGCTTGTTTTTGCACCATTTTTCACTTATTACAATTTTGTTAGTGTGACTCCCATACCACCACACTCAGATATAAAAGAGGTGCTATTACTTTAATTTATAAGTAAAACTGAATCTGATTCTGAACTTCCCACTCACCCGGGAGGGGGGATTATGTTTTGGCAAGGCTGTTGGAGGCATCTGGAGTGCTTAAGACTCAAGAGTAAGGGCACCCATTGCGGCCTATGCTCATTACTGAGATACTCACTGTCCCTGCTTGTGGTTCATTCAAAGACAGAGGCCCCAGTGTTTCATGCCAAGCTTTAGGGCTACATTGGGCCGAATGTCATGGCACTCAGGGTCCTGTCTCCCTAGTGGCACTCTGTGGCCACATTCCTCTGAGGTCCCTCCCAAGACTTCCCCAATGTGCCACGGTTCTCAGGATTTCAACTTTTGCTTCTAGCCCTCCAAGCTCCAATCTGACCCCTAATATTTGCAGAAGCCAGGCAGGAGTAAAATGGAGACTTATGTCTCAGACATCCAAATATTTTCAAAGTTACAAAACAAATTAACAAACTATTAAATGAGTTCTATTGTTCTATGCTAACACATACATCTTCATAATTTCCTAGAAGGCCACACTTAAGTTAAGAATTCTTGGATTCCTCAGAGTCTCATGCTGGAGCATGGTGGCCAGTCATACTGGTTGCTATCCCACATCCCCAGGTGCATCCCACACTGTGAGGGGCCTCACATGCACCTGTGTGGACATTCCAGCCTGCAGAACCAAGCTGTGTCCACACCCTTGCAACTGTTATCCTTTGGTTGCTTTTTGGACCTACAGGTGTTAAACTGATGGCACAAAAGGGTTTACTTGAAGAGGCTTCAGAAGGTAAAACTGTGTGGATTGAGACTTTTGGGGTATAGGCACCCAGAATGTAGTCTACAGAAGAGGACTCAGGGTCCAGGTGGGCATATACCCTTGGCTCTCCCAGACTCTTTGTCCTGCCAAAGTTAAGAGTAACTGAACTAGGGCCAGAGCAGGGCCCTGCTCTCTTACCTGGGTCTGAGAGCAATCTTGAGATCAGATCCTCGGGCCCAGATGGAACTACCTCCTTGGTACACACTACTAAAATAAACTTGTTCTATATGCTAACTCAACTGAGAGTTATACTATACATACTAATTAAATCATTACTGATATATGGAAGCCAAGAGAAAGGGCCATCAAAACATTGCTAAGCTAATAAATAAAATCAGTATTTCCTGATGTTTTATAAAAAATATTAACAGTTCTATGAAAAAAATGTATTCATAATGAAATGTTTGAAATATTTTTAAAGCAAACCTTTTTCTTTGATGTAGAACTTCTCAGAACCTTCAGTATAAGAATTTGGTCTGTGAACCTCCAGATAGGCCAATGACATAAACAACATTCCTCAAATGTGTATGCGTGTGAGTGAGCATATATGTGCATGTGCACACACACATGCCTGCACACACATGCATATTTCTTTTAACATAAGAATTTTGAAAATGGGGCGCCTGGGTGGCTCAGTGGGTTAAAGCCCCTGCTTTCGGCTCAGGTCATGATCTCAGGGTCCTGGGATCGAGGCCCACATCGGGCTCTCTGCTCCGCAGGGAGCCTGCTTCCTCCTCTCTCTCTGCCTGCCTCTCTGCCTACTTGTAATCTCTCTCTCTGTATCAAATAAATAAATAAAATCTTTAAAAAAAAAAAAAGAATTTTGAAAATGCTATCAATCAAATTAAACAAGACCCTGTATCAGTCAGAGTTCTGGAGTGCAAGTGACAGAAACTACTCATTCTAGTTTAAGAAACAAAGAAATTACATGGAAGATTACCAGGAGAGTCTTCACGGACCAGGCTGGAGGAGCAAGCAGTTTGAGCAGCAGAAACCACAGCAGGAAGATCCCAATCCTTACACTGCTAACAGTGAGATAAATTAATTCCCAATCATTTCCACTTCCTATTTCATAGGGGAATTCTCACAAATAATAAGTGATGCACAAAACCAAGATGCAATAGAATATGATCCTAATTCTATCAAAAAGAAAGAAAGAGCAATGTACAGAGACAGTCCTAGAAGAAAATATAACAAAATGTTAAGTGTTTTTTTCTGAGTGATAGAGTTACAGATCATTTTTATTTTATTTATGTACATGAATCACATTTGTAATTACAAAAATAAATGTTTTTAAAATTACTTTTTTCAAGTCTAAAGAAAAATTGTTCTTAATGCCAAAATTTTATGACAAAGTCCATGTTCACAGTTTTCAAATCCTTCCTAAGTTCATAAATGTTGATAATGAGTTTTTCTAATTATTAGATAATCATTTAAGTTCCATATTATCTGAGGATTTTGGATCCAATAAACATTTTTAAATCTCTTTCTTGTCTTTTATATGAGCAACTAAAACATGACCTAGAAATCACAATTTCAGTAAATTATTGGTATTAGTATGTGAAATTCCTATTGTCAGTAATTAGTATAGATACCACTGGTTGATGTTTTTGGGAGGACCTTGTAAAAGAAACTCTAGGTAATGCTTGCGTATAACTTCAGATAAGACCACTTCACAGATACCTTCACTTTTTCCAAACAAAGTTAGCTCTTTATTAAAATAGCAACATAAATATTAATAAATTTATTCTTTATTAAAAGGAAATCAGCATTCACAAAAACAAAACCTCACAACACTATCTTAAATAACACCAGTCAAAAATAAAATAAAAACAGCAGTTGTAATCCATTCTTTTAAAATAGCAACAATTAAGAGACTACATACCAAAGCTTTTGAGATGCAGTCAAAGCTGTTCTCACACGTAAATTTATAGCCTTATGTGTCCTATTATTAAATAAGAAAGAAATAAAAGTAAATGACTAAGTCATCAATTGCAAAGAAACATTCAGAAAACAAAATAAACTTTAGAGTAAAGAAGGAATAAAGAGTAAAAGTTACATTAGTGATATAAAAAATAGAAAAAATAGAATTTATGAAATAGCTAAGTGTTCTTTTAAAAGACTGGCAAGTCTAATAAAAAAAGAAAAACACAACAAAAAAATTAAAAATGAGAAAGGAGCTATAACTATAAATATAGAGAAAAATATTTTTAATTATAAGATAATCATATGTAAAAGTCAGCTAATACATTTTTAAGTTCTATGAAAATGTATGATTTTCTTTTAAAATATTATCTTTTAAATTGATACCCAAGAAACAGTAGTTAACCTGTCTAGGCCAAAGTCATGGAAGAAAACTTTGATGTTTTCAAATATTAATCCCCCACTCACCTACCCTGAAAAAAAGCATGGAGCCTAAACAGTGCTATGAGTGAGTTTCTCCAAATCCTCAAAGATTAAGTTATTCCTAAACTCTATACTAATCTAGAGCATAGAGCATGATTTTTTGATGCTGATAAAAATAGAATTAAAAAATGTAAAACTACCATCCAATATTATTCATGACTATAAATACAATTATCCTACATAAAATGTAAGAAGCTGGGGTCCTGGGTGGCTCAGTCGTTAAGCGTCTGCCTTTGGCTCAGGTCATGATCCCCAGGGTCCTGGGATCACGCCCCGCGTCAGGCTCCCTGCTCAGCGGGAGCCTGCTTCTCCCTCTCCCACTCCCCTGCTGGTGTTCCCTCTCTGTCAAAGAGTCTGTCAAGAGTCTGCTGTGTCTCTCTCTGTCAAATAAATAAATAAAATCCTAAATAAAATAAAATAAAATTATGTGTAAGAAGCTGAATTCAACATTATTATATTATACTGAAAAAGACCCACCATAATGAAATAGGATGTATCTCATGCAGAAATAATCCAATATTGAGAAATCTATTAATAAGATTTATTGTAATAAAAGGTCAAGGAAGCAAAACCATATAATCATTTCTAGCTTCCCAGATATGTTTAATATAATCAACAACTTCCAATAAAATGCTTAGTATATGTGAACCAGGAAACCACTTCCTTTACCAGATGGAGACCTCTATTTTGGTCCAACAGCTAACATTAAAAGCTGGTGAAATATTAATAACCTTCCTCAAAAGTCAGGAATAAGAGCAAAATTAATACCATCACTTATTTAACATATGAGGTATAAGTATTGTAAAGGAAGAGAGAAAATTATCATTAATTATACTTCAAATGATTGTCTACTTAGAAGAGAACCAACTAGGAGGATTAATGGAGAAGTTCAGAAAAGTTACCAAAAATCAACAGCTTAAGCCTACAAGAAGCAACCAGTTATAAAACATAATGAGAAAATGATCCCAACAAAGATATGGCAATATCTAATAGATTATCTAATAAATTAACAAGAAATATTCAGGACCCACAAAATTACTGAGGAATATATAGGAAGCCTTCAACAGCCTTGACATGTGACAAGTTCCTGAACAGGAAAATTAATATTACAAAGATGGCAACTCCCCTCCAATTAACTTATAACATTGAAGCAGTTCTAAACAAAATGCCATAGAATTTCTTTTGGAATTTGACTCAAATATAACTAGTTTATCTGAAAGAATAAATGCGCAAATATAGCTGAAAGTATTTTGAAAAAGAAGAATAACATTTGGCCCATTAAAAAGTTAATCACATAATAAGGCAAATTATAAAATGACAGTAATGGTTCAGCATGGTTCAGGAATAGAGAAGAATGCCAACCAATCAACAAACAATAAATCCAGAAAGCACTCCAAGTATATGTAAAAATTTAATATTTGGTAAATGTGGTTTAAAACAGTGGAAGAGGGAGTTTTCAATAAATGATGATGCAACAGCTAAATAAATATTTAGAGCCTTAATCACATCTATATCAAAAATAAATTCCATTTGGAGTAAAGATTTAACTCTTAAAAAATTAAAAGAAAACACAAACAAATATTTATATAACATTGAGAGGGAGAAGACTTTTTTAAACATATCACCAAAAGCAGAAATCATGAAAGAGATTTATCTAAATGGAAAAATGCAATATTTCTACATATCAAAGACATCATGAATTAAATTTGTACATACGACAAGGGGCAAAATGTCTGCAGCATATAGAACAAATGATTGATGGTTTTAATATATAAAAAGCTCTTTTAAATCAATAAAAAGTGAACTCCCAACAGAAAATTAGCAAATGGGTTTATTCATTCCTTCAACAGGTATTATTGTGCATCTAATTTGTGCCAAGTATTGTGCTAGGGGCTAAAAATACAATGTTAAAGAATCTGGACATCCAGACACAGTCTCTTCCCTCATTCATTCCAGTATGAGAAACAGACACACACATGAAAACTAAATAAACAAATAAATAAAGTTACAAATTGAGATAAAGGATTGAGTAATGAAGAAAACAAACAACCGAGAGAGCAAACGGGAGGAGAGTGGTGAGGACTACTTTGAATCAATGCTCTGCGCAGGCCTTTCTCAAGATGTATTTAAGCATTATATAAAGGATAGCCAAGAAGAGCAGCTTAAGCGGAAATAACATTTACTAAGCCCCTGAGGTACAGAAAAGATCTCGGCATGTTGGAGGAACCAGTGTGGCTGCATCATAGTGAGCAATAAAGAGGTGAGCATGGATGGGGATGGAGAGAACAATAAGCATCAGTTTGTACAGGGCTGTGTAAGCCATGTAGGGGGATTAGATTTTATCCTATGAGCAACAATTTACTCAATTCCATTCATAGTCATTGTTGCCACTGTATCAAGAATGTACTGCAGTGCGTCATGGGTCAAGAGTAGAAGCAGAGGGTGCCTGGGTGGCTCAGTGGGTTAAAGCCTCTGCTTTCGGCCCAGGTCATGATCTCAGGGTCCTGGGATCGAGGCCCGCATCGGGCTTTCTGCTCGGCAGGGAGCCTGCTTCCCCCTCTCTCTCTGCCTGCCTCTCTGCCTCCTTGTGATCTCTCTCCCTCTGTGAAATAAGTAAATAAAATCTTAAAAAAAAAAGAAAAGAGTAGAAGCAGAGAGAACAGGTAGGACTGACTGTTGCAGTAATCAAGTGAGAAAAAAACATTCATCAGGATTAAGTGATAGCGTTGAAAAATGGAAAGAAGCAGACAGATTAAAGGTATATTTTGGAGATAAAAAATAATAGATTGTGCTGGTCTATTTGATGTAAAAAAAAGAGGTCATCAAAAGAATCAAGGATGACTCTTAGTTTTCTAGCTTGAACAATTGGTAGGGTGGGGGTGCTATTTACTGTAATAGAGAAGGGGGAAACAGGTTTGGGATAAGAATGAGGAATTAGATTTGGGACATGTTAAGTTTGAAAGATCCGACTCCTCCAAATGAAGATATTAAGCAAACAATTAAATATGTGAGTCTAGAACTTAAAGGTCAAGACAGGAAACAAATTTGAAGCCCTTTAGCATAAAGATGGTACTTAAATCCATGGAAAATTGATAAGACTGTCATGGGGAAGAACACAGAAAAGAAACGGGGGGACCTGAGTGGAGGTGAGAAACCTCAACTTCTCAAAGGTAGGCAGAAGGAGTATAACACTGATCAGTGAAGGAGGAGGAAGACCAGGAGAGACCAGGGTCTTGGATATGAAGAGAGAACACTTAAAGAAGCAGAGAGTGGTCAAGGTAAGGACAGAAAAGTGTCCTCTTGGGTAGGGTAATACGAAAGTGACTGGTGACCTTAACAAGGACGCTTTCAGTGCTGGTTGTGGTGGGGTGTCGCATTGTGGACTGAAAAGTAATCGGAAGATTAGAAAATAAAGACACTATATAACTCCACAGAAGAAGGCTAACAGATGGGAAAGATGTGGTTTACATGGGGCGGGGGGTGCACTGGAACATGTCTGCAGGCTGATGAGAATGATCCAGTCAAGACAGACATTGATGATGCAGAAGAGAGAAAAGGGGAAATCTAAGGAGAAATGTCTTCAGGAAGGCGACAGGAGGTGGTGTCCAGAGCACAAGAGGAGGGGCTGGCCTTTGAAACTTCCTCTGTAGTCACCAAAAGGAAGGAGATGGTTACCAAGGTAGCCGGGTTGAGGGTGGAGGCATGGGGGTCTGATTGTGGGAAGATAAAGTTTTGATGTAATGTATTCTATTTTTCAAGGGAAATTTAAAGTAACCAGGCAGGAGGGGATCAGAAAAATATGAGGAGAGATGAAAAGGTTTATCAGTTTTAGTGGGAAACTGAGACTCCCTAGGAAGAATAGCACCCATTTGAGGTGGGAAATAACAAGTTGGAAGTGAAATTAATTGACGATACTGTGTGATTTTCTTGAGGAAAACATTCAGTTGTCCGAATCAAGCCCATGGAAGGCAGATAGTAAAGTTGATCCAGAGTTGGGATTTTACCAGGCAAGTAAATTGGAAGAAACTGAGGTTCAAGACTGCTGAGAGCACTGTATTTCAAGGAGGATGATTACAGTGATGGACCATGGCATTTAGGCTAGACAAGGAAGGAAGTGAATCTAAAAGAGGGGCTGATAGTGGGGAAAACGAGGCTAATGAATTAGCTGTCAGTAAACAAGGGATCCAGAAGGATAGGAAGATGGTGATTGGAGTGGAATGTCTGATAAGGTGTTAGCTCTAGTCCTTCTAGAAGCAGACACCAAGGCAGGGTTCAACTTGCAAGAGTTTTATTGAGGGAACAACTGTGAAGGAAAAAGGTAAGGAAACAGGAGCAGGGAGGGGAGGGCTTCACACCATAATGCAAGTCTGACACTAGGAAAGGACAGGGGGCTTGAGCGAGAAGAGCCTTAGACTGCATGCGGCACAGTTCGAAGAAAGTTTCAGCCAGGCTGCCGAGGAGTCCCCGCGACAGTTGCTCGTTAGAGGAGTCCGGCACGTCGCATGAACGAGCCATCACTAATACCCGCACTGTCCTCGGTCAGGGGCTGGGAGTAGCCCAGGAGCAGCAGGGCTTCAGTGCAAAACTGAGCGGATCCCCTGGGATGGCAATCTAGAACCATGAGGGCAAGGACTGATTCCGAAGGAGGGAAAAAGGTCATTGGAGATGAAGTTACAAAGAGGAGACTGGATTTTGGAGTTCAAGTTCAACCACAGTTACTCATTACACACTCCAGATTGTGTTGATGACCCCGTAGTCAATGGGAATTTGTACACTAATTAAAACACTCTTCTGGCAGACGGAGGGGTGCGGTGGGGGGTAACTAGCTTGCTGATGATGAGGATTTGAGGTGAAGAAGACTAAAGCAGCAGCTAGCGTTTGAAGAACTAGTGAAAGAAACTGCCTAGGAAGTTGATAAATTACAAGGAGGGAAAGAGGATGCTACGGTCCAGTGGCAAGATTCTCAAAAAAGCCGGGGGTTTGGCAGGCAGGATGAGGAAGTAATGCTCCGAGAGCAGCAGCGACTAGCAAGGAGGCCATCCTCCCGACCCGCCGGCCCTAAGGCACACGGTCGTCCCGAGGGGCTGCGTGGGCAAGAGTTCTGGGGAGAACGAGGCTCGATTACAGCGAGGCGGGGGGTAGGGAGGTGTGCGAACAGCGGAGCCCCCGGGGAGTTCGCGGCTGTCGGAGTGGACTTCCCAGAGCCCAGGAGGGGCTGGTGGGCGGGCGGGAAGAAGGCGGGCCGCGGCGGGGCGCCTGAGGTACTCGGGCT
>LNAC01000049.1:4329633-4371461 GCA_002007465.1 Ailurus styani | reverse complement strand
CGGGCGGGCAGCGGCTCCCCGGGGCGGCCGGGCGCAGGGCGGCGGCGCTGCGGGGCGACGGCTTCCCGAGGCTTCGGCCCGCACGGGCGGCAGCGGTCCCCATGGAGAAAGACAAAGACACGCCGGTTAGAAACGGGACCCACGCGCCGGCTCCTCCCAGCTAATCCGGGAGCCTCTAACCCACACTCAGCGCGACGCCGTTTCCGCCCAACAGGTTGTCCCACAGTCACAGGAGAGAAACCTGTGTTGATCAGACGAAACCAGCGTCCAGCTGAAGTCTCATCCAGGTTTTAGCAATGGAAGGAAATGTATCAAAACCCTTAAATTTTTTTCATACTTCGACCCAGCAATTCTAGTTTTAGAATTTTCCCGTAAGGGGTTATTTATGAATACATACAAAATCTCCATACAGGGTGTTCAGTGCAGTATCTATAACAGAAAAAACAATAAAAACAAAAGGCAAAGAAAAATGTAAAAATAAAATTAGAAACGAAATATCCTATATCCAACAGTAGGGGTCGGTTCGATTACAGTCTTTTTCTTATAGTGGATATTAGCCTATTACAATAATGCTGGGAAATAACACCTACTCATATGGGAAAATACGGACACTAGATGGAATGAAAAAAATCAGTTTGAATCCCCATCGTAGTGTGTGTGTGTAGGGTATACTTATGTGTGTACAAATACAGCACATCACAGATGTGTAAAATAATGGAGAGAAATACTCTAAAATGTTACATGGTCATCTCCAGGTGATGAGGCCACAGATTATCTTGAGGTATTGTCCAAATTGTATACAACAAGCACATTTTATCTTTACAATAAAAAACACAATTTAATAAAATTTTACTCCATTCTTATGTACCCATTCCAGCTTTCTACGAATTCAAATTTATGAAAATGATCTTGTTCAGCAAACTGGTGAACATCAGATTTTAAGAATGAATGGATGGTCCCCAGAAATACTTTATCTTCCAGAAATGTTCTGAGTAAATCAGAGTATTACAAAGCAGTTTATCCCTTAAACATTAAGCAGTTAATTGTAACCAGTGTCTTTTGTGAAGTTCAGACCTTATTTTACTCTAGTAATCATTTCTACTTCGGACAAAAGTTGGAGGGGGGCCTTTCTGGGCTTTAACAAACCTAATTTGATATATAATTGCCACAGAAAAAAACAATTATATTTTTGGAACAATTTTTTTTATAATATCAGTGTTTTAACAACATATTCAATAATTTTCTCTTTAACTTAAAAGAACTTAGGGGGAGCAAAAACTAAAATGTTACAATGAACTAGAGTCTAAACATCTTGGTCTTCCAAGAGAATACATTTATATTTTTAGCAGTTATTAATACTTAGGAAGTCTGTTTTGCCAAACCCTGTCCCAGGAAAATGCATAAAGATGACCATAAAATTATACTGATGTAATGTAGGGGTGGGATTCTAGGGCATTGTTGTTAAATTGATAGAAAATGGATTATAAGTTCCAATGATATTTTAAGCCAAAGGGACCTCAGAATTGTCTGGTTGATCTTACTTAATGATGAACAAATCCAAGTTTAGATGTTCATTAGGATATTGCTTAAATATATGATGACCTAATCATCCACACCACCCTGCAAGTTTCCTTCTTTCCGAAGAGACTGGATAAAATTATGTCTAGAGGCACACCTCTAGTAAACGTTTATCATAAATAAAATTTACACAGAACAAATCCAAAAATTTGTGTTAACTAACCACTCCTGAACAAAAAGATTGTCTGAGCTTTTTATAAAGCATTGTCTCCAAAAACCTTATTTTCCACCAAAGGAGTTATAACATAAACAGGTTTAAATACAGATAAAACAGAAGAACATTTATTTGGGTGTTGTGATCCAACTTTCGTTAACCATAGAGTGATTCGGTTTGACATTTTTGAGTACCTATTGTCTCAGGCACTGTTCTTACACACTAAGACCAAAGAAGGTAACAGGGTGTTCCTACCTTTGAGAAGCTCTATCTAGAAAATTACCTTCAGATTATTAGGACAACTCAGAGCCTGGAACTAATGTGAATCTCTAAATCACCCCTCAGTCCTGCCAAAGCTTTCCGTCTCACATTCTTTACATAAGCTTTCTAATATCCTGTCATTCCTTTGCTCAGATTCATCTATAGCATCCCACTGTCTCCACACTAGCTAAATTATTAGTTCTTAACCTTTCAGGGGAGTCAAAGACGTCTGAGATTCTGACTAAAGATACGGACTTCTCCTCCAGAAACATGCACACAAATGCATACACCATATACTTTATTTCACTGCACTGGAAACTGATTTCCTGAACATAAGCAATATATAAAAACCAATATTTATAAAGGACTATGCCTCCCTCACATTGTTGTTTTTCATAAAAGAAAAATGGTGGCTTCCTGAAGAAAATTAATTTAAAAAATTCTGACTGCCCGTAGATTTACAGTAGCAAATCTGATTGAGATTTGGCTTGAGTTGAAATTACAACACGGTCTTTGACATAGCAATACATACATCTTCTTCGATAATCAATTGCAACTTTTTTCCCATGGTAACAAGTACTGAAATCTTTGACTCACAAAGGTATGCAGAATTCCACAGAATGCTTTGTCAGATTGAGGTAGCCTCTGTACTGGGACACTGAATTCCTCCAAGACTTTCAAGCTAGAGTCAAGTAACATTACTTCCTCTGCTTTCACATTTAATTAAGACCTCCTGAAAGGCAGCAAACTTCTGTCTAGAGAAAAACATCATATTCTGTTCCTCTTTCTTGGTAATACCTCTTGGAAAGGTGGCAACAGAGAGTAAGGAGACACATTGACGTGTGGCTCCCTTCCCCTCATCAAAGCAGGAAAGCCATGGTGTTTATCTGCCATGACAGGCGCACATCCACCCTCAGAGTGATACCATGTTTCTCTTCCATTTGAATATTGGAGAGATAGAGAATTACTTTGAAAATGTTGACAGCCTTTCCAATTTCCAAAAAGTGTTCTAAAATGGAATTCTTTGATGACATCAGGGAGCACATGAAGCCATGAAGCTCAATGCACTGAGAAACATCAATAATTTCATCCAGTTGCATGCTGAACAAACACATTTTTCTAATTCTGAAGTGATATTTGACAGGAAGAACTGCCTCAGTTCTATTTAATGGACCATATTTTAAGGAACTTTGCACCAAAATACTTGATTCTCCACTTCCCTAACATACACTATTATTTCTCACCTCTATGCTTTTATTCTTGGTATTTCACCCATCAAAAAATGTTTTCTCCCTCCCTTCATCTACTCAAGCACTGCACATCCCTCAAGACCCAGACCAAAGCCACTCCCGATAAGCTTTCCCTGAATATCTGTCTGAAACGATCTCTCCATTTTCTGAAGTCCCACACAGTAGTTCTGAAACCACCAGCTTCAAAAATTCACCATAATCCGTTTTACAAATACCAGAAAGAGCTGTGGCAATGCCTCCACTGTTTTCCTAAATCTATTTTGCCACTCTTAAAAGAATAACTGACCCCTGGATGGATGAAGAGAGGAAGGCTGACAATGCTCATTGTTGCTAGCTAGAGTATTCAACTATTTTTCCTTTCTGTATCCCTTTACATACAAAAAGTTTTGATTTGCCAACTGTGTATTTGTCATTCCTACAATATCATTCTTGACTGTTGAATTCACCATCATCATACCTCTACCTCTGGGGTTTTCAATTATTGCCTCCCAATTCCATGGCCTTCCTGCTAGTCTAAGAATCCAGATGCGGCTACCATTTTCAAAATAAATTTACATGCTATGAGAAAGAATTAAGCAGAGCTTGAAATGAAGGTAAGCATGATTAGATGGAAAGGGCTGTAACTGACATCATCTGTTCAAATAAAATATAAAATTATATCTGTTCTAGAGCTGAGCAGTAACTTGAAGAGATCTCTTTCAATAGATTCACACTGCAGATGGGAAACTGGGGAATGAGGTATTTTGGAGCAAAAAACTGAAACTTGAAAAGAATCAAAGTCTCAAAAACAAAATGGTAACAAAATCATTCAGAGCCAAAAAGGATTGTCCTGATTAGCTCATGGATTCAACATTAAGGATAAACAAAGTTAAGGAATTAAAAGAATTAGAGAATAAAGAATGAAAATAACTCAAAATGTAAAAGATGAAATAGATCAATCATCTAAAAAAATGGCCCAAAAGACCGTCTTTGACAATACAAGTATCAAGGTGACCTGAACTCAACACCACTTAAATTTATCAATATTAGTTATCATTTAATTACTGTAGGCCAGGCACCAGGCTGTTTTACAGATATGAATGCCATTTTATTAAACTCTAATGGAAAAAACTGAGATCATCTATAGTAACTACATAAGAAAAAAATCAAGAAATCAAAAGCTGGCCATCTGTCTGCAGCCTGGGCTAGTAAAAAGGATGCTCTGAGAATTGAAGAACATCTGGTCTGAGTGGCAAATATATTCCTCGGAAAAGATGAATGCATTATACTACCAGAATTTGCTGATTTTGGTCACTGGGAGCTGATTCAGTGCTCATCAAGCAACCTTCTGATTATAATTTAGTTGACTGTAGATTTGCCTTTTTGGAGAAAATACACTGAGCCATAAAAATGAGAAGCCAGTATGCCTGATACCCCTCATTGCAAATTTTAAAACTAGCATTGTGGAATTTGCACATCATATCTAGGAAGTTGGTTAGAGTGACCCAGTTCTCTAGCACCCAGTCACCTTGCTAGATCAACCCGTAATCAAAGCCAGACTTAGAAAGTAGTGGCCATGTCAAAGTTACCTGTGGAGGCCTGGCTGGGAGGCTAGCCTGCCCTCCTCTTCTTGTTCCCCATCTGCAAACTACAATGCCATGTGACTTCAAACACACATAAACACATACACATGCAAATGCATGCAGCACGCATGCATAGCGCACACACACACACACACACACACACACACATACACACACACAAGAACCAGTTAGGAATGAAAATGATGGAAAGAGGAGGAAGAAAATATAGTGTTTCTCCAGGTCCCAGGGCACCACCTACTGAATTTAGAGCTTAGTTTTTATAGCAGAGAAGGCTCAAGATTGGTTTTTTTCAATGGCACCAATAAGTGTTTGTTTCTTGTTAAAAGAAATTAGCGGGCGCCTGGGTGGCTCAGTGGGTTAAAGCCTCTGCTTTCGGCTCAGGTCATGATCTCAGCGTCCTGGGATCGAGGCCCGCATCGGGCTCTCTGCTTGGCAGGGAGCCTGCTTCCTCCTCTCCCTGTCTCTCTGCCTACCTCTCTGCCTACTTGTAATCTCTCTCTCTGTGTCAAATAAATAAATAAAATCTTTAAAAAAAAAAAAANAAAAAAAAAAAAAAAATCAAGTAGAAGTAGAATTGGGACATATACACTTATACCATAGAATAAATATCAAAATATTTTCCATGTCTCACATAATACATGGTTACATAAGGGTTTTGTTTTTGTTTGGGGTGCTTTGTCAGCTTTTGTTTTCTGAGAATGTCTCTATAGGAGAGAAACCTATAAATATAGCAAGGTTCTAACATGACTTATCACAGTTTTTGACAAGACTAGTTCTCTGTCTTACATCAAGAATTCTACAGTCAGAATGCAGTAAGAACCAACAGAACCCTGTGTCCAGGGTTGAGGACAACACACGTAAAAGCTGCACTAATGCTATAAGCCTCAAAGATATGATCTTATTTGTTCTACTACTGAATTTTAACTATTGTGAAAGTATTAGGAAAATATACTTCTAATATGATTAACTTTTTCCCAATCAGTAATGGACTTATAATTAATACCGCTTTCAAACAGAATTACTCAGTAAATAGTACATTGAGAAGCACTGCTGTCTTAGGGAGAATGCAGGATTACTGTCCATCTAAAGTAAAATTCAAATATAAGTACTTAACCTCTATAAATCCTATCATGGACATTTGGCATGGGACATATTTTTTAAATGGATTTGCTTTTGTGATATAGTTCAGTCCAAAAGATCTAAAATTGTGCAGTTCTTTAGGCTCCATTAATGTCTGAAAAATAAACCCATAATTGCACTGATATATATATGTTAGCCAAAATAAATGCAGGATGATCAAAATTAAGGATACATTTTTATACAGATGATCATGATCATATTAAGATTAAAACACATAGTTACAATCTGTTTTGAGAAACAAATGAAAAATTGTATCTGTTATTTGCATATAAGGTTGGAGATTTAAAAATTTAGAAAGTAGGGGAGCCTGGCTGGCTCAGTCAGCAGAGTGTATGACTCTTGATCTTGGGGTTTTGAGTTCAAGCCCCATGTTGGGTATAGAGATTACTTAAAATTAAAAATCCTTAAAAAAGGTATTAAAAATTTAGAAAATAAACACTTGTGGTTTGGTATTTATAACATCATTGCTTTTCACTGGCACTGAGAAATTAAACACTTCTGTACATACCAAACATTTTACACAAGTCTAAAGGTAAATCATTTTCCTGAAAACTTTGCTTGTCATTTCTTTTGCAAATAGAAAAGTAAATATCCTAATCAGCTTTTTTAGGTTACTAGCAATAATAATTATTATATATATTTCACTTATTTTTTTAACTTCAACATTTATCAAAAAATAAACCAATGACCATGATCTCTTTCTGAAAGCAATGTGACATACTACATTATGGTCACATGAGGAATTCAGTATATACTAGAGACAAAGAATAATTTAACACTTGTCCATTCACATGAACAAAAACTGGTTGTTTAAATGACAGACAACATAATAAAATGGAAGTCCATGGACCAAAGAAGAAAAATTTCTGGGTTCTATAAAATTCAGACATATGCTATGTGGAAAAAGTAAGGGAAAAAAAAAGGCACAGAAGAGTGTATACAAACATGCTACCATTTGCATCAAGGGGAATGTATACATTTATATGTTTATCTATACATAGAACAGCTCTTGAAAACCCAAGAAGCTGGTAATTTGGCTCTGGGGTAGAGAATGAGGGAAGAGAGAGATGGGATAGGAAGAAAACTTACCTTTCACAGAACACCTCATCGTACTGTTTTATTTTTTTACATATATGTGTTATTACCTACTAAAATAATCTTTAAGAGATAGCTGGCCTCTATTCCTGACTTCTTCATTAACTACATGTATGACCTGGTGTAATCACTTACCTCAACTTTCTCCATTTTAAAATGAGGTTCTACTAAATCTCTAGCATCCCCATCTGCAATTCAATAGAATTATGGCTCAAAAGATGGTATATACAAAATGCCAGGTGGCTAAAAAAAAAAATAACTGTAAGACCTTACTTTGCAGTGACTTATATAATGCAATATTATAATTATTTACACTTCTGCGTGTTCTATTTCCATGAGGTTATAAGAAAAAAAAAAAAAGGCACCACAACAAGCAAATGAGTCTGGGAATAAAATTTGTGTTAGGCAACTCAACAGTGTTTCTCTTCTTTGTTTACAGTTAATCCTCTTTTTTTATATATCTAAACTATTGCTTCCAAGATACAGATTTCCAGAATATGTTTTGATAAATGAATAAATATTAAAAATAATTATAAAAAGGTATAATTTTTGTGGCAGAGTTTAAGAAATGGATCCTGAGATAGGAAAAAAGGCAGAAAAATCACTCCCTATTCCCATAAAATTAGCCCAAGAATCTCCTAAAATCATTCATAATTTTCACTAACACAAGATACTAACAGAACCAGAGTAGCCAAGTGAAGAGCAATAGGTGGATTAGGTCAAAGTAAGACATGAAAAAGACCCAGGAAAGAAAGAACCCAAACTGACATCTGGAGAACAGAGAATAGGAAGAGGCCTGGCGATTCATTTATGCATGATGCTGTGGAGAAAGACAGTCAGCCTCAAATGGCTTAGAGTCTAATCGTGGGGACACTCTAGTTAAATAATAATGCAATAATAACACAAAGGATGAGTGTGAAAAATAAGTGGTAAGGTAAATGTTGTTGTGAGTTCATCTGAGGAAGAGGTCACCATGGGTTGGAGCTATCAAGAACAGAGTCATAAAAGAAATAGGATTTTGAAATCTCCATGATAAGCAAAATGATAGTGGTAGCATGGACAAAATAGTCAGCAAGGGAAGTCAGTGTTGGTAGTAGAATGATGGATTTAGTTTTAGTCATAGTTTGATTTTAAATAGCAACTTTGCAAAAACCTGTTAGAAATTAATTTCAAGTATTGGGTTGCCAAATTTCCTTCACAGACTACTACTACATGGGAGTGATGCCATGCTAGTATTACGTCAAAAGTGACTGAACAGGCTCAAATACGAAATCAATATGCATCTAGATGTAACTTTAAATAGGGAAGGGCTCTGAGGTATAAGAAAATCACACTTATACAGGATGTTTGACAAACGTCTTCCAGTATTTTCTTGCAAGTACCTAGCATCATTTTCTATCACAACCTTCATACTCAGAAGTCAGCTCCACCCAAGATACATAAAACCAGGAAATCAAGAGGTGCCAGTTTTACTTTTCTATTGAGTAAGTCTGTAAACTGGGTCTAGTTGATGTAATAGAGTGCTGCAGATTTTACTACATGAAAAAGAATGTTCAAAATAAAAAACCAAAAAACCACTCTCTATCTCTCAGTGATCTAGTGAAGCTAAAAGAATATTTAACTACTTATTAAATTTTGGCATAATACAGAATATAAATTCAAAGTATTCATTATCTTATGGATAAAAAATCTGTGTGTGTTATTGAAATGTGGTAAATCTTTTTTTTTTTTTTTTTTAGATTTTGTTTATTTGACACAGAGAGAGATCACAAGTAGGCAGAGAGGCAGGCAGAGAGAGAGGAGGAAGCAGGCTCCCTGCCAAGCAGAGAGCCCAATGCGGGCCTTGATCCCAGGACCCTGAGATCATGACCTGAGCCGAAGGCAGAGGCTTTAACCCACTGAGCCACCCAGGTGCCCAGAAATGTGGTAAATCTTATAAGAACTTTCTATACAAAATTTCTAAAATGTTGGCACAGGGCAAGAAAGAATATCAACAAATATAAAGAAGGCTATTAAAGAAATGAAGTCCTCAATGCAGAACATATATATTCTTAAATTCTATTTCACTCTTCCTTTTTGTTACAATCCTACAAGTACCTAAATACACAAATTACCTTTATTCAATAATCTCTGTAGTGATTTACTGAGGTGAGAATGGGTATACAGAAGTTTGCGAGGAAAAAACTCAATCTTTAAAAACAAATTTATTTAGAAAAGATCTGAAACAAGTATTAGTTAAAAGCTTATGCTTTAAAATAACTGTGCTACAGCAATGTGCCTTGTGTTTTTTGACATGATGATATCAGGTTTATGCTAATGCCTATTTTTAATTTAAAGTTCAAATAACAAGAAAAAGAAATTGTTTTCAAAGCATTAGAACAGAAAATTTTAAAGGTTTCTTTTCTCATTTAACTACAGATTATAAGACTATAATACAGATGTCCTCTTCTAGTTCAACTCTGTCAGCATTTCTATTACTGACTTCAGTTTTTAAGGGTCATAGCGCATCCATAAAATTCACTCTATTAAAACCTGACACAGATAATCTCCCAGGGATTCTTCCCTTTAAAGACAGATTTTAAAAGTTAATCAAAAGCTGGACAGCTCACATGAAAGCACAGACCTATGCTTTCAGTATTAAGTCACTGATTTTAATCCCAAGCAAGCCTGACTTCTTAAAATTCATTTTGCATACCGTACTCCTCAGTATCCATTGTCCTGGGCAGGGTAAACAGGCTGCTTCATGTCAGTTCTGAGGGCACAAAAACCTCCACCTGTGGAGAGCTCTAGTGGCTATCTAAATGGCAAGGTCTAAAGTTTCATTGTTAGGTTCTCCCTTCAGAAGAAATTGGGAGAAACTGGTTAAGGGCCACAGGAACATATACGACAACGCAGGACCTAGTTTTTAACTGTTATCTTAAATATTCACCCATCCACAAAGTGCAGCTTGGCAAAGTAAAATTAATATACTTCAATCATCTAGTCAGTGTTTAATAGCACATTTTCTACCTTAGAATCTGGCTATGAATACTAAATTAAGTTTATCCTAAGGATTATGTCAGATTCTATTAGTTTAATGAGATGGCTTCCTCTTAGTTTTCGGAAACAGTTTCTGCCTCAATCAGAAGCACAGGAACTAGGGACACCTGGATGGCAGTGAGTTAAGCTTCTAACTCTTGATTTTGGCTCAGGTCATAGTATCAGGGTTGTAAGACTGAGCCCCTCTTTGGGCTTTGTGCTGGGCGTGGAGCCTGCTTAACATTCTCTCTCTCTCCTTCTGCCCCTCCCTGTCTCCTTTCTTCCTCCCTCTCTCTTAAAAGAAAAAAAAAAAAAGAAGGAAGGAAGAGAGGGAGGGAGGCAGGCTGGCTAAATCATAAACAAATCCTGGACATATCCAAGGTATAGGACTCAACAAACAGATTTTGTTCTAAGAACACTAGCAGTTTTATTTTTAAAAATAAGGTATTTCCTTTCTAAAGTTAATCTTTTAAAATAGGTCTTACAAATTTTTGTAAAGCCCTCGAAATAAAACACAGGTTACTTCACATTGCCTAACAGTATTACAATTTAATTATCCAGTACTTCTTAGAGTAATAGCAAATATATGTTACATTATAGACTGTACACATGGCCACACTAAGTCATAGTGGGTGGGGCAGATGGAGAATCAGTGCTAGCCAAACATCATTTCCCAAAAGCAAAACTGAAATAGAAAGGCATCGACCTAAATTACATAATAAACCAGAAGAATGTGAGTAGTATGTCATGCTCACTCTATTTATTCTTCTTCATAACCTTTTCAAAACCTAGGGCTTAAAATACACATACACTAGTGACTCATAAATCTCAAGCCCGTGGACAAGCTCTCTCTTGACCTCTAGTCTGTATTTCCCAGTCCCACTAAGCATCTCCAATGATATGTTTCATCAGCACCTCAAACACAACACATCTAAACTTCAACATTTCCACCCAGAAAAGTGTTCCTCCTCCTGTGTTCCCTACCTTGAAGAATGGTCTAACCCACCTGCCCAACCAAAATTCCCAAACCTGGCAATCATATTCAATTCCTTATTCATCTCCACTGTCTGGAATTTTCCAGGCAGTGGAGATGAATAAAGAATTGAATTATAAGGAACTGAAATAATTATAGTATCCATATCTGTCTCCACAGTTTCATTGCCTTACCTAAATTTAGGCCCTTATAACTTCCTACTTAGATTTCTGAAACTGGCTTCTATTTGATTTCCTCCATCCCAATTCAATATCCTTAATGCTATCATATACCCCTGCTTCAAATCCTTCAACAGCTACCCCAATCTTCAAAATATGATTCAAACTACTTAGTTAGCACATAAGATCTTTCTTGATTTGGCCACCACTTTATCTCATACTCCTTCCCCTGGTCTACATGTGGTCTCATGTTTCTGTACCCACCTGCAAGTTTTTCTACCTCTTTCAAAACGCAATTCAGGAATGAATTTAGGAATTATGAAAAGCCTTCCCCTACCCCTCAGTGTGCTTTAATATTCCACTTGTGTGTATCCTTATAATATGTTCTTCTTCTATGATACCTGAGAGAAGGAACTGTTTCTTATCTCTGTAACCCTAGCACCTAACTCAGTGCTTCACACAAGGCAGGAGCTCGATATGCCTACTGAATGGATGAAGCCAGTCAACCTAAAAACAGGGAAATCTGAAGAATATGTATCAAATTCTTTGACTTTTGATACCTGAGCAAGCTTCACTGAGGCAAAAAAAAAATAATTTGACTATTACTGATCTATCCCTAGATATTTTTTAACTATTTATTTCAGCTTCTATTCAATACAAGTTTGTTAAATTGAAATCTTCAATCTTTAAAAGGCAAGTAAGTACCTCATTTCAAATACAACAAGTCCTACAAGTAATAAACACTTCAATTAATATGTGGTATAAAGGCTTGCATCACTCAAGAAGCTAAAAAGGAATCTGGGTTAACTTGACCTAGCAAATAACCTGTTTGCCTGCGTGTCTAGGGCACCACCTATCATCAATAATATAGGTAAACAGATCTAGCTGCCACCACCCAGTAGCCCCCAAATCAACTGCAGTCACATCAGCATTAGTGTGAATATGGGGTAATGTAACTATTGACTCCCATCCTCGTGGGAATAAATGCAAAAGACAGAAGGGAGAAGCCCATTACTATTACAGAAAAGCCAGAACTATAGACCAGAACTACAGAACTACAAAGCCCAAACTACAGAGGTCTGTGAGACTGTAGGAAGAGTCTAGGACCTGTAACTTCTCTGCTTTTGCTATCTCCTGTTTGCCCACACTGATAAGCTATCATCCAACCACTCATTGAACAAATATTTTCAAAGCATTACTATGACCCAAGCACTGTGCAAGGCACAGGGTCTACATAACTCTCCTCATCTCTTATATAAATCTCTCCAGCGGGAAGATAGACATTAAACAAATCAATGCACGAATATAAGCATAATTACAAACATATTAGATGACAAGAAGGAAAGGAATATGAAACAGAACTACAAGGAAGACATGACTTTATTCAGAAGTGACAATTAAGCCAAGACCTAGGAATAAGTCAGTCAAGTGATAGACAGTAACAGCAGGTCTGTGTTTTAGGAAGATAGTTCTGACAGCAGCAAGGAAGACAGAGAGGAAGATTAGAGAGGAGGTCAGTTATAAGACTAATGCAATAGGGTAGGTACATAATAAGAGTCCAAATTAAACCATTAAATATGGAGATGGCAAGGAAGAGCCAAATGTAAAAAACATTCAAAGACAGGATGGACAGGCACTGATCACTGATTAGGTGAAGAGTCTAAGAGAGGGGAAAAAAAGTCAAGGCATTTCCTAGGATTCTAATAGTCTAGGCAACTGGGAAGGTAGGGGTATGAATAACTAGACAGGGAACACATAAAAAAGTACAAGTTTAAAGTGAAGATAATAAGTTTAGTTTACTGAGTTTTTGTTGCATTTAAGGTGCTGGAGAAACCTCCACAGAGAGATGTCTGACATGCAACTTTGAAAACAAATCGTCTTCTAATCAGGAGAATAGCCAGGATAGAAAATAGGTCTGGGGTCATCTTCACTGAAGTGGTAACTGATGCTCTGGAAGTGAAGGAATCACTGAGACAGTATTAAAAAAAAAAAAGACTAAGGAAACTTTGATCCATATTTAAAGGCCTAGTAGCAAAGGCCAGGGGCAAGAGAAAAAGGGTCAGAGTTCACAGGAGCATCAGTTCAATAAATATTTATCAACATCCACCATGTTCCAGGTGCTATGATGGATGCCAGAGGCATAAAGAAAATACCCTTAAGATGTTTATAGCCTAAGGAAGAGGCACAAATAGATCATTTCAATATAGTTATTCATGGGGCACTACAGAGACATACAAGGGGGGAAACCTAGCCAAACCTAGGAAGTCAGGAAATATTCACTAAAGGAAATAGTGTCTTATCTAAAGCTTCAAGATTAAGTAAAATCATGTAAAGAAAGTTGGTAAGGGCAAATCAGATGATATCAAGAGAATATTCTAGACTTCTGGAATGCTAAGCAGGATAGTGGATATAGAAAAGAACTAGAAGAAGCTGAGAGGCTAAGGTGATTTAAACTGGAAAAAGTTTTTCTTGGAAGAAAATAAGATGGAAAAAGTGGACAAGGGGTTTTTGGTAGAAATTTTACAAACGGTTTTAGGGGAAATGTTACAGAAGACACTGGAGGAATCTGCCAGGTTATATGAGGATTTGGGAAGAGAAATGGGTAAAATACCTTGTATGAAGTTCACTAAGCTTTATGTACCTTTTTATCTCCTCAGAAAATTTCCGTAAAATAGTAAACAGATTCATTATTTTCCAAAGAATCTTGGGCCTGTATGATTTTTTTGGATGCAATAATACCATGCTGAGACTAGCACAAGGTGACCCAGTTACAAAGTCTTGGAAAAGTAAATTTGTAAGCATTATTCGCCATGAAGAGATCAAACATGATGAATAGCAAGAAGCCACTAGACTTAGCATTTATGTGGCCATTGATGCCCTTCAAATAAACTTTTAACAGAAATGTAGGCTTAGAAAAAAATTGCCGATGGTTCACAAGTGGAGGGTATGGGCAGGACACCAAATCGTTCATTCAACAAATATTTATTGAATGCCTACTATGTAGCAGGAAACATCCTAGGCCCTGAGGAATCAGTGGTGATCAAGACACAGATCTAAGAGCTTTACAGTCTAAAGGAGAAGGAAGACAAGGAAATAGACGGTTGTAGTGAAATTAGTGCTAAAGCAGAGCAGTAAGAGAGCACACAGAAGCCTGACAGTGAAAAGAAGGAAGAAAAGATGGCAGTACCTAGACTGAAGATAGTATGGAGGCAAAGCTTTACTTTCTGGCTGGAAGGAATTTGAGCATATTTGTGAGTTGAGGGGAAGAAGCTTGTGGAAAGGAAGAAGATGGGGAGAAGGAAAGAAAGGAAGGTTGCTGGAGGAAGGTCTTGGGGAAAAAAAAATTGGTGAGAGTATAAATGTTAGACTTGGAAAAGAGGAACAGTTCTTTCTGCAAAGAACCAAAGCAGGAAGAGAAGACAAAAAATAACTGTGATGCAGAAGGGGAACATAAAGAAATGTCCTCTACCTTTTGCCATGATACAGGCTAAGGTGCTTCTTACCAAGGAAGCAAAAATACACTTGGGGGCTTTAAGGATGGTACAAAAGTTTTTAAGTAGGCATTGTGAGAATTAGATAAATGAAATAACTGACCAATTCCAACTCCTAAGATGACACAAAGGACAGAAGAAGCAATCAAGAATTAGTTGCTTGCTTTTTTTTAGATCTGGGAGTGGAACAGGAAGTGAAATGTGAGCTACATTCCAAAGAACTCAATAGGGATGAATTAAACAAAAGTAAACCTTTAAAGGAATTATCTAAAAAAATCACTAAATGTACACCCAGTGTGCAATTGATTATGGATTACTTACAGCGTATACAGTCCATACAGTACTCCCAAGAGTTTGACTCTGTCACCATTACTGAGCAGCAATGGCAGAAGCTAAGAGGCTCAGGGTGGATGGGTTATGGACATTGGGGCGGGGGGTTGTGCTTTGGTGAATGCTGTGAAAGATGTAAGCCTGAAAATTCACAGACCTGTACCCCTGGGGCAAAGAATAAAAAATAAAAATTAATTAATTAATTAATTAATTTTTAAAAAAAGAAGCTAAGAGGCTCACACAAAGAAGGTAAACAACAGAAGCCATCAGTAACAGAAACAAAGAGGAACTCAGGTAGAGAAACTATATAGATCAGAAGATGAGGTAATGGTAAGAAATGTTTAAAAGGAGAGATACATTGTGGACTAACAATAAGCCTGAAGATAACTGATGTCATGTTCCTGCTGCCCTCTTTTCCTTCCTTCCAACATTCTCTTAGCACCTGCTTTATGCCAGGTACACTGTGAGGCACTGGTGATACAAAGAGAAGACATAATTCTTACTTATAAACTCAGAGTATGTTCATGTACTCACAGCGAATGTTTACAACAAAAGAATAAAACCGAAAGCTGCTTTGAGTTTTGCTACTCAAACTATACATGCTTCTGTAAGACATTAACCACAAAGCAAAATTATATGAAAAGTTCAACAAATTCTTCAACAATCCGCAAAAGGTGCTATCAGAAATGGCAGATTAAGACCCATAAAATAATACATTCTAACTTAAACTGCTGTGTTATCTTGGCTTTATCATAGATGTTACATCTGACTTTTCATTAAACGGTTGGATTAATGCCAACAAAAAGGCAATGAACTGCAAATGGCAAAGCAAGATAACCAGAAACTAAGTGCTAGAAAGTATTTCAGCAGCAAATTGATAACAATTTTAGTGATTACTACAACAGTAATAATGCATATTTACTGAGCTCTTACTTGAGCCAGGCATACAATATATCACTAAATTTGTATAAATTCCCACAAAAAACCTAACTATAGGGTAGTCTCTAATACTATTTTACAGACAAGAAAACGGAAGTTTAGAAAGATTAAGTAACTAGTAAGTTAAGGAGCGAGACTTGAACTCAGGTTTGCATGATTCTTAAAAATCCATGCTTTAGTCACTGTATGATTCCATTTCCCCAAAAGAATGGAATAGTGCCAGGCACATGATGGACACTCAATAGTATGTGTCACTGAAGGAATGAATGAAAGGATATAAAGCAGCTATTGCAAAGTGAGCCCAAATATGGAAAATACTAATAGAAAAGCAGAAGCAATACATTAAGGATCCACTAAGTCACCAACTCAAACTCTGCAGCATAACTGGAGGTGTCTGGAAAGTAGCCGCAATTGACAGAATGGCCTAATATGCTGTTACATGAGATGTAATGGTTCTTTCTGAGTGAAAACTTCAGGCTCTGAATCTGCAAAGCCAAAGATGGAAACACCATGAGTCAGTTCAGAAAAGCAACTGCAGATGCTGATCAGAAAACTCTTTCCCAGTACAGAAAAGACTGGTGCTGTACGACATTAAGAGTTAACCCCCCCCCCGCCCCCACCCCAGGTTACCTTTAATCCTATCACCTTTTTGGGTTTTAGGGTGGGTCTTGTTTTCGTTTTGTTTCTCCAGAGCAAAATAGATTCACACCATGAATCTGGTACCTAACAACTCTGACTTTTTTCTTAATTGTAGAATAATTAATATACAGTGTTCTATTAGTTTCAGGTGTACAATAAATTCAATGCTATATATTATGCAGCACTCATCACGGTAAGTATGCTCGTAATCCCCTTTATCTAACTATATCACAATTAAAATGGAAGGAAATCATGTGTACTGGAAAGATGATTACCCTTCTAGGACTATCCAGATCCCTCCTCTAAGATTCTCACCAAGATGCCTTTTGAGCCTAGGGACATGTTTTATGTCACTGACTGTGCCACCAAGATCACCAATGACAGGAGCCACACAGAGCGCATATCCCAAGAGCAGTCAATCTATGACAAGCAACTTACAGCCAGCAACCTATAAAGAGGACTGGCATGGGAGATTTGCCCAACAAGAAATGTATCTAACTCAACGAATCAGATTTTCTCTTACAGGAGTCTTAACTCAAGCTATACAGAGGAAAAGCTGGCTGAGAAACAGAAAGGCAGGCAGCAGAAGTAATGAGGCAGTTATAACCATATTGACAAGATACAGAATGAGGTAATTAGTTTAAAAATAAAAAGTAAAAGCAGAATCTGCGAAGGGCTAATAGCAGCACAGAAGTAATGCTTCTGCTCCTAAGAGGACCACACCCAGTCACTAGAGTTGCATTGATTTTTTTTCCAGTTTCTATTAAGACCTAGTTGAAATCTATACAGTGAAGCCAGTTTGTACATAAGGTCTGGCCACTACAATCTCCCTTATTTCCCCACATAAAGGTATCTAATAAACTGCTCATTACTAGCTACAGACCGAGTAAAACACTGTCTTGCTTGCAACAACAAAAAAATATGTGGTACAATATTTTTATATATGAGTGCACATGCACTCACACACCTGCAATTAGATGACAAGATAAACTGGGTGGTGAATAGTAATTCAAGCATTGTGGGTCTTATTTCTATCTTGTAGCATCTGTGATTTGATGACACTGTTACTTAGCTCTAGTTAACTGCTTTAGGAAAAAAAGAGGGTCTTCAAAGAAGCATCTTCAACCCTAAAATTTAACAATTCCTATCATTAGAACTGTGCACTTAGAGATTACGAGATCCAGGGAAGTTACAGGAAACAAAACTATCTCTTCCTCTTGTGCATGCAATAATCTGTTTGTGTCTGAATTTTATGGCAAATAAGTGATTTTGTTCTCTCACATTACAAAAAACAATACCTGACTAGTCAAGATGGCAAGCAAAGGACAAATTGGAAAAATATGAAAATGTTTTGAAAAAAAGTTTAACTTGAGGACATGCTGAAAATTACTCATAAATTTCACTAAGTGTGTTCTTGCCTATCTTTATGATAGTCCCATTAGCCTATCTTATCACCCAAAGCCTGTCCATTCAAAGGAAAGAATAAAGCTCAGAAAGTCTCAAAATCTACAAATGCCCCACACATTGAATTCCAAGGAATTCCAAAAATATCTAATGATCAAAAGGCTTGAAAATGACAAATGCCACTCTCCTAGAGAGCTTGTACAAAACACCCCTAACAACTTATATGTCAAAAATTCAAAAAAAATTTCAAGAAAACTACATAAAAATCCTTTCGCTAAAAGTGTAATTTTTTTCATATAATTCAATCACTTGTGCACGCAGTATTTTCCTAGTCTTCACTACTTTTTTCTTAGAAGAGTACTCCTTGCTTTTCCTTTCTTTCCAAAATAAAAGCTGCCAGTCACAACTAACAGATAATTTGGGGTTCAGGTCTACCAAAGCACCAATCTACGTAAGAATCTCAGTTTCTTTAAAAAATACTTTTGCACAGGTTAGAAAGAAAGCCTGTTCCATTTCTGAGAGCTAATTTATTTTCAGGATAATCCCACAGATAGAAGAGATTAAAAACCAATATTCAAAACCTGAGTTGTAATAACAGTTCCATGCACTTGGGGTTCATTTTGGTGTAATAACTTTTCCTCTAGATATAACATCATCACACACTCTTGTATTGAAAGTGTTATAAGCTTATATAAAGCAGGGACACCCAGAGAGGTTGCAAGTTATTACTGTTCCAGCATTCAGGGTGAGGGGTTTTTTGGTTTATTTTGGTTTGGCTATTTTTTCAAGCATATCATTCTATTCCTTTAACATTATAGTGTTTTGTGTGAAAGGAATATGCTCCAGACACCTGACACAAGTATTTGAGTATCAAAATCATTAAAAAGCCACACAACACAGGTGTTGGAATCCCAACACTTGATCTGAAGTTCAGAATATGAGGGTTCATCCAAAATTATAGACAAAGGTTCTCTGATGTTGCTAATTATACAAGTTCCTAAATACTAAAATTTTTATTATCTTATTGTTAAAAAAGCAAAATCAAGAACAGGCAGGTGTGTGGGTAAACCCCCTCAGCAGATAATTTAACAGTACTTGGGCCTTAGCTGAAATTTGGAGTACTGCCACTAATGACTACCAGTGGCAAGACTCTTGAAAAAGTACCATTTCTTCTTATCTCTTCATGACACATTTACCAATGAAATTCCTGACCTGGCCCAAATTGTGCCTTCCTAAAGAATCCACTAGTTCCATAATTGAAGCTTTCTTTCAAATACTACTGTACATATACTTTTGCTTTATAGAAACATTTCAGCCGTGTCACTCAGTTAAAATTTGTTCCATGTCAATATTCAGCACATGACCAAAAATAAAATATTTGTGTGATAGGGCAGATACTAATGAGAATTTTAAGACAGAGGGGTTATACTGGGGAGTAACCATAAAAATAAAGCCTAACTTAAAATGAATGTGCTTACAACTACCTGATACCTTTTTCAAGATAAATGAAAAATCTGAGTAAATGGTAAACTAATAATACCTGATCAGAAGAAAATTGACAGCAAATAGTAATATAGTTAGGTGTCTTCATTGTCCCAATTAAATACAAAGCAGCAGTTAAAATCTGATGTGTACAATAAAGTTCTCTCTTCTAATGCACCCTTTTCAATCTAAATGTAAAGTGGTAATAAAAAAATTACACATTTTAAAATGCCATGAAAATCACTTATAGTAACCATATCTAACATGTATTGTAACATGCCAAACACTATTCTAAATATTTTACATGTACTTTCCATTTTATCCTCAGAACCCTATGAGGTAAATATTATCCCCATTTCATTGGTGAGGTAACTAGGGCACAGAATGTTTTAAGTAACTTGTATAAAATCATGCAGGAAATAACGTGTGGATCCAAAAATCTCACCAACTAATCTAGCTCCAGATCATTACACTAAACTGCCAATAAGGTAATGTAGCAAACGTGCTTTGCAAATGGTACAGTGTGCAAATAAATATAACATGCACTGATCAAGAGCATATGCTTTGTAGTCAGATCTAGTGTCAAGTCTCAATTCTGTAATTTACTAGCTATGTGAAAGTAAGTAAATCACTGAACTTCTCTAAGCTTCAACTTCCTATTCTATAAAATGGAGATAATGAAGTAACATTTCTTATTGGTGGATTTTACTGGTGGATCTTCTTGGTAGATGAGGGGCATTACCCACGGAAAGGATTAGCAGAGTGCTTGGCATACAGTAAGCACTCCATGAATGTTCATTATTATTATCTAATACTAAGAGTTCTGTTTACTATTACAAACTCTCATTTTAGTACTGGAAGCATTTTCTAAAGTAAGTCAAGTCAACATGGAAGTAATAAAAGTTTATGAAGTTAAGACCCAAAGTCTCACAGTATATGACAGAACAATTTTAAGATGGAAAAGGCTACCGCTTACTTTAATATCATTATCAAGTTTTTATTTAAAGTGCCTGGGTATACAGGAAAATGTGCTAGGCACTAAACAAAATTACCAAGACATAGTCCCTGATTTCAAAAATACACAATCAAGCAAATTAACTCTGCTGAGTGGACACAAATAGCAAAACCTCCAACTTTGGGCATTTTCCCAACCAGACACAACTATGGTCATCATTAAGTTCCCCTCTACTTGTGGTGTGGTAGTAGTGAATACATGCAGAAGCAGCAGTTCAAAAAGGAATAATAAACCTGACAAATGGAATTTAGAGTGATAAAGATTTAGGAAGAAATAAGCTGACTTTCTACCCTCTTACCTTCTCAAAAAATATTTTGGCTATCTTGGTACTAGGATCTCTGTTAATCAACCAGAAGAGAAAAAAGGAAAGAGCCAGAAATTCAAAAGAGAACTCAGAGTAAAATAGTACAGAAACAAATTCTAAAAGAGAGAGGGAATAAATTTCAAAGTTAGAAAAACCAAAATAATTGCAGGTGAGTTTAAGTGAAACATGTTTTTATTCAGCATTCTATCATGTACCTAATACCTTAGAAACCAAACAAGTAATAGCCATTCTTAAGACTGCTGATCCTTACTCCTTTCCAATCCTGAGGTTTCTGTTAGCTTTTCAAGTCAGAGAAGAAGGAAAAAGTATCACAGGGTACAGAGGGATTTTGTCTAACAGTACAGCCAACATCATACTGCACATATCTTAGAGCTCAGCTTCTGATCAACCATGAGATCCACAGCTAAATCATAATCCTGGTAACCTTCAGATTCCATTAAAAAGGTAGCTTCTAAAACTCCTAAGTAAGGATCTAGAATATTTCCAGGATACCTGGAAATTTAATTTCTAAAGTTTAAGAAGCATTTCTTTTTCAGTGGTCATGCTATTTGAAAAGATCTTTTGCAACTTCACAACAGGAAATGATACCCTCTCATGCCTATCTCCATACCTTCTTGCCATAACACCTATGAAAACCTCCGTCCATACCCACAGTCTGAAACCACAGCCAAACCACAAAATTCCCTGCTACTGAATCCATAGGCTCTTTAAAGCAAACTGAATAGAACAGTCTATAGACAAAATAGAGACAAATATAGACAAAGCAATATCACATATCCCTAAAAAAAGATATTTTCAATAATACAAGCAATCTGTGTCAACCAAAAACTTAGCTCATATCTACATAAATAGGCCAAAAATTAAGGATGTGTAACATATATATTCTGCAAGAATATATATATTCCTCAAGAAGGTTTTCTTCCTGATGTAGAGAGGAAAGAGGCAAAAAAAGAGAGACACGAACAAAACAGTAACAAAAAATGTTATTATGCATTCAAGATACATCTGTATGTTCTAATGAACACCCACCAGCGCCAGCCATACCTCATCCACCTCTCACTTGCACTATCCAAATTTACGAAGTTGAAATGCAAGCCATACTTTTTGTTTCTCCTCTTCCACTGCATTTAGTTGTGGAAGGTATCTCAAGAAACAAGAGGGGATGAATTCTATAGGAAAACTCTTAATTGATTAAATAACAGCAAAGATAGATATGATTTGTAGCCAGAAAAAGGTTTTAATATAAAATAAGCAGTTTTTGATGGCTCTTTACCTCCTTAACTACTCGTCCCCACAACAAAAAGTGCTATATTTGCTTAAATAGCCTGCATGCAGGCTTCTGGCACAAATTTCCTAGGCCTATTCTCCTTAAGAGCCTCAGGCCTGAGCCCTCTAAGAAGAGCTCAGGAGTCAAAATAAAACCAAAAAGAAAGGATGAAGACCAGAAAAAAATAGGAAGAACAAAGAATTTCTAATAACTTCTTACTTGTTCATTCTACATTTTTAAACTTGTCCTGGTTTAGTCTCTAACTCCTGCTGCCATAACCCATTAATTTGTCTACTATGATAAAATATTCCTACTCTCTCTAGGCAATTCTAATTTAGACAGACACGTCCTGACATAGTGTTATTTTCTCCTCTATGACCCAGATGAAACCTTTTGACAGTCCTTGGAATCCTCAATTCCTCCTTCTAAATTCCCCCCTGTGGCCCTAGAGTTATGACAGAGGAGACAAACTGTGAATGGTATTGTGGAAACAGGTGAGCTACAGTAAGGAATTCCAGCAACTGGGCTCCCCTCCACCCATATCAGGCTACTTTTCCTTCTTCCCTACAGCATTTAAAAAGTAAAGTAGAGAGCAAGAGACTGACATGCAGATGAGAGGCTATAGCAAAGAGTCACCCCAGCTTTTTAAGAATACTTGTATCTTTTCACTGGTTGTAGGTACTTAAGTCTGGAAAATATCTTTGGAACATGTCTTGTGTGTAAGAATGCATAAAAGATAACACCTTGCAAAAGTCAAACATACAGATTTAATAATGTGCAACTAATGAAGATGGTTTATAAATGAAATACCACCTACACATTTAGTTCCCTAAATATATTATGCTATTAATCATTAAAGTTAGATCTAGAAGTACAAGTTTTCCATATGTGGAAAAGTAAATCTGTTTTTAAATTAAAGAGAAATTATCATTCTAATTCTTAAAAATAAAACTATAAGGGTATAATTCAAGTGTAGCTGCTCATAGTCACTGAATAAACTTAAATTTGATAAAACATTTAAGTTTCAACCAATGCACCTTTGTTGAAGCACATTTAGCTGAAATAACTTTGAGTCTGGTTTATTTCCATCACATATAGTACATTTTTCCAACAAGAGCATGTACATTCAATATAGAACATTTCCAGCAACAGTTACAGTCTTTCTAGTTTCCTTTCACAGTATATTTTAGTGCAAAGCACTGGGAAGGGTAATGTTTTTCTAGCTACAGAAGCATTTTATTATGACCTTGTGGATCTTCAACATTTTAAAATTTTATACAAAAAAGTATATAGATGGACAGGGTCCCTCCTAAGTACAGGTGTGAACCTATATAAAAACATGGTATATTCTCTGCTGTACCTTTTAAAATTATAATTTGACAAAAATTACTAAAAAATAAAATATTCCCTAAAAAGTACAAAATATTGATACACAAAAACCTGCCCAATATTTCATAAAGATAGATGTACTTCTGTTTTTCCTAAAATCTTGATTACAAAAATGGACAAGAATTCATTATTTTCCAAATTTTACAGTAGGCATCAAATATCATCTAAAGTAGTCATTTAAGATTTTACTTGGGAGAAAAATTCAGGGTTTACACTCCCATCTTCCTTTTTTAGCAGTATTTAAAGAAATGAACTAATATCATAAGAAGTGGTTGTGCATGGATTGTCTGCATCCATAAAATATCAGTAAGCTACTTACTACCTTCATATTAACATTAGTAAATGTATGGTCTTTAAAAAAAAAAGAAGAAACTGAAAAATTAAGTTGCATCTATTATTAAAGTGCTTTGTATAAAATTTAAAGAAAAAAGGGGACTGTTTAATTTTCATAAAAACCTCAGATGTTTACAAATAAAAAATGTATGATCCATGGATGACAATGAACTGGAACTTTCCTGTAGTATAATATTTTAGAATGAAATGTTCCAACATTTAAGTGCTAGAGAACAAGTTAGAAATAAATGAATGTAAGAATAATTACAAATATTTAGTAGGCTAAATATTTATAGTATGTTGATACTAATTTCTCTTTTGGTCCTAACATACACTCACTAGGAAATATATCTGTACAATCCAGATGAAAATTTTGCCACATAAAGTGAAACAAAACTAAAATCACTAAGATATAGTCTTTTTGTCAATTAAAAATCACCAGTGGTGATATATATTCTTTAGGTTGTTGATCACTTTAATCAACAAATTGTTTGGAAAACAAACTTTGCAACGTTTTTGTAGAAACTGTAGGCCAAATGCACAAGGTCAAGGGTGGTTAGCTGATGGACTGTGATGACATTATGTAATGTCACAGCTACTTGAAAAGTGCTGGGAGAGGCAGTGCCTTAGAAACAAGTGGTTAGATGGTTATTATTTTAGTCAGAAAACAGCAGTTACAGTTGAATATTTATGAAATTGTTTTTCCTTTTTTTTTTCTCATAGTACCATTTGAAGACGTTTAGTGGTTCTAACACCAATTTAAAGTCTTTCCACAAAAATGAACTCCAAACCTTTTCGTACATCACTTGAAGTTATCTGAGGAGAAATGGGAATAAATGAACACTTTTGAGTTTACCAATAAAACCTTGTTTTTAAAATTATACAATAGTAAATGACTTCTAAAGGATGGTTTCATCTCAAGTTTCCACACAAATAAAAAAATGTGTGATACTCAAATCACAACATTTAACCTACTCAGCACTCAAACTAAGTATACTGCTTTAAAACCTGAATCCAAAACTAACTTAATACTAATTAAATATATTAAATGCCTTAATACAGGGAAACAGGTACTGAAGGTAAACTTTAAAAAATAGAGACTTGCAAAAACAAGTATAGGGAGTCTACTCCTTATTTTATATTGCATTTTAAAAATCTACATTTATTCCAAAACCTTCTAAAAAAGTAAAATTTTTTCTTTCTTCCCAATAGGGATTCTCCTTTTCTTACAACGCACAACCACAAAAAACAAAAACAAAAACAAAAACAAAACCTCTGCTTAATAATATTAACTATGTTGAAATGATCACAAAAAATCTATTTAAAACAAAAAGGGAAAAGTAAGATTTAGAACCTATATCATCACTTTTTCCACAGATCAAAACTAAAAACAGTAACTAACACATACTTCCAAAGAGAAGGAAAAAAAAAATTCAAACTTTTGTCTATCAAGTTTCCCCCTTTGACTGGAAGCACTACGTTAAATGTAAATAATAAATGCTAATTACTCTAAATTCAATTTGGGGATTTTTTTTTCTGAGTGCAGCACTTTATTTAGCTGTCACAGATTAATTTTTACAATAATTACAGTGCCTCAAAAGACTTTTTTCCTATAATTATCACCTTCACAAATTCATTCTAATATATTTAACTTTTCCTACAATGTATTAATTAGTAGACTAGGTCACTAAATCAAATTAAACCTGTGCAAAGTTAGTTAAACAGAAGACTTCTATTGTAAACATAAGCCAATATAAATGTATATATTTTACAACATTGAGAGGAAAGCACTGACCCTGTGCCATCTACCTACAACTATATTGCATTGTCCTGTGGAAGATAAGTTCTGAAGTTAACTTTTGTTCCCAAGCCACTGGAATAAAGGTCACTGAAGAGGTAAATGCAATATGCACATTACTCTTGCAGTTCCCATTGCCATAAGATATATGGAAGCAAACATGTGTTAAAATGGAACCAGCTATAAATTATGGTCAAATGATTTTTTTAGTTCGATGGGGGAAAAAAAGCAAAACTCTGTAACTGTTCCTCACCAGACAAGAGCCTTAGATCTTGTACTTCGGCCTTTGGTTTTGTTTCCTTCAGGTGAATTGGAAGCATTTGCCTTATGAGTTTTCTTATGATGTTCAAGATAAGTCTTTTTGGCAAATGCCTTTCCACATTTATTGCATCTGTGAAGAGAAAAGTTTTTTGTGACTTTTACTTCAATACCAACGTCAGCTACTTCATACTTTTTACTAGGAGAGTTAGAAGTGCCATCATGTTTTGAATCACTGTGTTTTGCCTCATCCCTCGAAGGGCCTCTTTTTGCCACTTTATTTAGAACAAAATCAATGGGTTTCTTTATAGCTCTGATCTCTAAACTGGCAGTTATTTTTCCAAGATAGCGGGATGACTTTTTATGAACCACAGTTATATGCCGTATCACATCACGCTTCCGACGAGTTTCGTAAGTGCAAAGAGGACACTTGTAGAATTTAACATAAATGTTATTCCCATCTGTGTGCAACTCAATGTGTTTAGTCAAGTTCTGTTTGGAAGTAAACTGACGTTTACAAAGTTTACAGTAAAGTTGCTTAAAATCAAAGCCAGCTGAAAGTTTTGGTTTCCTGGTTTTTTGCTGGCCACCTGCAGCAGACGGACTAGTTGATTTAGGGCTTTCAGAGTCTTGTTTAACTTTATTTTTCTGTGCTGCCGGTGTGTTCTTTTTTTCATTTGAATGATTTGTTCCCTTTAATTCATTCGGTGGAGAATGGGTAATGGAAGGGGGTGAAGATTCTACAGAATCTGCTGGTTCAACTTTAACTTTTATTTCTGAACTGCTGGCAGTATTATTAGGGCCTTTCTCTCTTTTAGAGTTTGTTCCAGAAAGAGTTATCTTGTGGACAATTTGCATATGTCTTTTAAGCATTATTTGTGAACTATATTTCCTCTTGCAAAGGAGGCATTTGCATGCAGTTAAATTGTATTCAGCCTTTGAAGACGACTTTTGTTTTCGAGTCTTAAAAGATTTTTTAGGAGAAACAGAATCCAGGAACAAAGGTTGCCCAGGCTTTGTTGCTATATCAGGAGTAATTGAATCCCTCCTTAGTCCTCTATGAACTTCATCAAAATGCCTCCTTACATTTGCTTTTGTAGCAAATGATTTACAACATACTGGACAACTCCTACTTATTGGAACTAGAACATTCTTACTGCGTCCTTTAGACGACTGGTTTGGATTCTTTCGTGTTTCAATGTACTTTTTTAGTTCTTCCATCTTTTTCTTGTGTACTTTTCGAATATGACGACGAACACCTCGTCTGGAATTGAATTCTTTTCTACAAAGACAGCATATCAACTGGTGACCAAAATCAGAATTGTCAGAAGTTTCCAAGTCAGCCTGTGATTCCTGAGGTTGCTCATCAGATGTAGGTGCAACTTCATCTGCAACAATCTCAACAGGAGGGGGCTCTACAGTTTCCACCTCTGTATCTGTAACTGGTACTGTTTTAGACTGTTCAGTGCTGGTTTCCTGTATTTGAACTTCAGTTTGTTCAGGAGTACTGCTTGACTCTGTAACTTCAGTAGGATTATCAGTCCTTGAAATATACTGAAACACTGCATTTTGATTAGTTTCTATGGGTTCTAGCTTAATAATATATTCTCGCTTGTCCACACTTGGATATATGGCTTCTAGGAGATCGTTTATGGCTTGGCTTTGTTTATCATTTACATCAGGAAGGTCTGTTAAGGAAAAAACAACATTTTAATCTGAAATAATTTGCCTGCTCTAGCTCTCTAATATTTAAAAATGCATTATGGACCTCTATCTTAAAATTTATTACTGGTTTATATTTATTTTTAGAAGAGCATTATCTACTTTACCATATTTTAAAACAAGAATTAAACTAAAATTAATTTAAAATCTCATCAATGTACACAAATGTTAAGGAATAAATGCAATCTGAAGAGCTACTTCCAATCCTAAGTGCCCTTAATACCAAATACATAAGCACATGAGTGTCCTGAACAATTAAAACAATATTTCAAATTTTCAGTCTAAAGTTTTCAGGCTAGCAAAGGCAAATCAAAGTTCTTAGAACCCAAGATGGATAAAACATAAAACATCATGAAGAATGGACTATTATATATAAAAGTGATTCTTTTTTTAGGAAACATAACAGCATTCCTATTAATCCACAATAATCTAGTCTACTTGTAGAGAGGGACCTTAAAGATCTTATGGAAATGAAAAAGAAAGTTTTGTAGGATATAATGACATGTAGAGAAGTATTTGCTATTCCAGGGCTTCTTAACATGATACCATCCCATTCAAACAAATGATTAAAAACTACAGATTTATACCAAAAACAGAGCTAGTTTTATTTACTTGTGCATTAATTACATACCCTATAGACAATCAAATATTTCTACTATAAAAGATTTATCTAACACTGGTTATGTTTCCACATACAACTCTAAAATCTAGCTACAAATGCAGATCAAATCTGATATTTAGAAAATAAGAAATGATTCATTATTGCTCTTCTAGTAATCTTCCCATTTAAAAGGGATAAGGTAGTGTCTATAAGGATAACACTTTCACAGAAGTACTTCTAGAATGAGTACTGCCAAGAAAAGTGCACAATAATCCAACAAATCCATTTATTTATGTTTCTAAAAGTCAACTCTACACTAAAACAAGGATAACTATCAGAAACAACTAATTTTCTACTAGTACTTCAATTATTAAAAGATCATATCTGAAACTAATCCCTACAGACTGACTTTTCATTTATATCTCAATGATAAAAACAAGTATAAGATGTAACAGTACCAGGAAAAATTTCCAAAGATGAAATTTTTATTTCAACTATGTCCTATAATATACTTTAAATCAGCATCATAAGTATGTGGCATTTTTGATATTTGGAATTTTCATCTCATTCCCATCCCAAAAAATTTAAATTGAAAAGTGCACAAACTCCACAATGCAACTATAGTATTAAACTGACGAATTAGTTCTATAATATGTAAGAACATAAAGAGTTAAACCCCTGAACAAGAAATAATGAAAGTAACCTATTACTTATTAAAATATTTTAAGGGATTTATATGAGTTCTTTATTTTTGTTTTTAAAGATTTTATTTATTAATTTGACAGAGAGAGATCAGATCACAAGTAGGCAGAGAGGCAGGCAGAGAAAGAGGAGGAAGCAGGCTCCCCGCTGAGCGGGGAGCCCGATGCGGGCCTCGATCCCAGGACCCTGAGATCATGACCTGAGCCGAAAGCAGAGGCTTTAACCCACTGAGCCACCCAGGCGCCCTATATCAGTTCTTTAAAGCAAGAAAATAATACCTTTACATATACTGCTAACTTAATCATACATGGGCAATACACTTAATCCAATAAACAATTGGTTCCATAAAGACTTTATTAGCCTACAACCTGCCTTCATCACATAAAGCTACTTCAGATCTCAAGTTGGCCTATAACACAATCTCATTTCTGATAAAATCACTAATTTATAAATAAATTTCACTGAGAACAAAACTGATCTTCAAGTCAAGACCCAGAAAAAAATAGAAAGGTTAATATTTTTTAATGCTCTTCTTACCATCCCCGAGAAATCATTGCATTTACTCATTCTTGGCTCAATTTCTAACCTTCTTATTAAGGATAATCTTAGTAAATTATCAGTCATATGTAACAAGTTGTTAAAGAAGTAGAAATGAAAAATATCAATACTCCCTTCAAGCACTCACATTTTAACTTAGAAAAATCCTGAATATAAACTATATGGTCCATATAAACATTCAAAGACAACATCCAGTATCTTAATACAAATAAATATAATCATAAAACTAACCTCTTTAGAAAAACCCAAGTAAAAAGCACTCGTATGAAAGTACCTGTTCAAGAAAATGAACATTAAGTCTAGTAATTAATTTCACTCCCCATCATTAAATTATTGATACCATTTTAACACAAACATAGCTGCAGTGTAAGAATACTTAACAGTAAAATGCATAACTGAATATATGAATAAAACTTACTGTCATCCATCTGGAGACTTGGTGGGCAGTAGAATTTTTTATGGGTAATTAAATTTGGTAATCCTCTGAAGAGACTGCGGCATAATTTACATTCAAAAATAGTGTCCACGTCTTTTAATAAAATGTGCTTAAGTTGTTTAGTTCCTGAAGGAAAAAAGAAAATAAAATTTAACACAAAAGGTAACTACAATGTGCATTTTAAAACTGGGCAACCACTGTTGACAATCCAAACTGCAATAACTCTTTGCAAACAAAATACAGGCATTGCCAATTTCCACCATTTGTATTCAGAACTAACTTATAAACTAAATTCTAAGTAAAATTCTATCATCACCTGGATATTATGACAGCTAAAATTGATATTCTTTTTCTAATTCAGCATCCCATCAATTCTTAGGATATCCCAACAGTGGTTCCAACATCTGGCTGATCATCACAATAACCTGGGAATAACGATGTACATGACTCACCTTTACAGATTCTGATTCAATAGACCTGGTAGGGGAAAGAAGAATTAAACATACCCTTCCCCCACCAACCCCCTACTCCTTGCCAAAATTTCTGGCTGGTTCCTATAGCTCCCTTCTGCATTAAGATGTGAACAAAGAGTTCTGTAATATGTTTTCCCCTGATTCCTTAAAGAAAGTCAAAACTGTGTCACAAGATTGCCTTGTGACTTTTCTTTTTAAACTCAGCTCAAATTATTTCAGGTTCTGGGCTAACATGGGATTATGGCCATTGAGTATCAGAGTAGAGAATCCTTATCCATAATTTGAATTTTGCCTAGGCCTCTTGATACCACTATAAATTTATTCGAAGTCTTTCTCTCTCAAAAACTCACTCCAAGTGCAATTAATTAAATACTGACAGTTTACAGTTTAATCTAATTTAAAGCCTGTCTTCCCCACTACATTATAAACTCCAAAGCAGCCAAGACCAAACCGGTCTTATTTACAACTACAAAGTATTCAACTCTAGTAATGCTCAATAAAGATTAGGTGAAGAAATGCCACTGATACAGGGAATCTAAGCATTATGACAGAAGATCAAAAGGCAGGGGGGAAAAATGGCAATAAGCATCCAACTTTAAAATAAAAACTTGCACCAGGAATAAAACACAAAGAGAAGATCTTTTGTCTTTATTTCCTACAGGTTTTTGCCACAGGTAAATTGACAAAATTGATCTGCCATGCTTTACTAATTAATTAGCTTTTAATTTCATCAAATAAAAAAGATGCTAATAATATTGACTTTAAGAGGAAAAAACAAATGTGTCCTGAAAAAAAACTTTAAAACTATCTAGGTGCAAAGTGTTCTATCATTCCACAACTACTTGACACTCTGTTAAGCCCCGGGACTACTAAAGAGTAAACACACTATACTATCCCATCTTCTAAAATGAACAAACCAAACCAAAACTATCTTAGACAATCATGAAAGAAAATATGAACCTAAATCTCAGAAAAATTAAATTACACATCTGGCTTTCTACTGGGAAAAAATAAAAATACTGAAATCATTTCCACCATTTCTCAAATCCAAATCAATGGTTTACTGCACTAAACCATATTACCACGAAATCAGAAAACATAAATTTAAAAAGATTCAGAGTATTATTCTTAATATAAAGGTAAAATCATACACATTCACACTTTCTTAGTCCACTTCACATTACAAAATATACTGACAACAGACTGCTAACAAGTTTAGTTCATAGTTAACCTCCTAAGTGACTGACAAACTATAAGAGGTAGACTAATGATAAAAATATTTTAGATAAACCTAACATATCTATATATAATTCCCAAGAAGTATAGTTAAGTGTAGTACCAATAAGAAAGCACAGAAAATTTTGCACACTTTAATTCTAAATTGAAATACCTACTAGACCCTTACTAAAGATTCGATTCTGCCTTTAAAGACAGTCAAAGGGATTGAAGAGAAATGCAAAAACAAGCTGAACTAGGTTTAACTTAAGAACGCAATTGAAAATTTAAACAGAAAGTATGAGGTTATACATAAAAAACAGTTACTGCTAAAAATACAAGACTGCATCCCTAAATCAGAGATCTCACTTTCTCCACCAGATTCTCTCAACTATAAAAATAATTACAAACCATAAGAGACTCCTAATCTCACAAAACAAACTGAGGGTTACTGCGGGGTGGGAGGGTAGGGATGGGGTGGATGGGTTATGGACATTGGGAAGGGTTTGTGCTTGATGAATGTTGTGAAAGGTGTAAGCCTGATGATTCACAGACCTGTACCCCTGGGGCAAATAATAATAAAAATAATAATAAAATTAATTAATTAATTAATTAAAAATTAAAGAGAAATAGGTATTCTTGTTTAGTCCTGGTTGCAGACCTAGTTATGTTCAGCAGAGTGTATATTCATTTCCAATAGCATCCCCCCCAAAAGATCTCTGGCTTTACCCTTAACTCATCAATCTTAATTATCATTCACAAATCCTTCCCCCACTCCACCCCACCTACACACACATACATACAAGCACAGTTGTGTTGATGCAGGCACATCAAATTTCTTTCAGACCATGGGTTCACCAAATTGTTCTCCTCTCCCTTATTTCTCAGGCCTTCACCTGTGTTTTTTTTCTCTCTGCCTATAACAATGTCCCACTGCCCCAGTCTGGCTCACTTCTAGTAATCCTTCAAACTCTGGGGCACCTGGGTGTCTCAGTTGGTTAAGTGACTGCCTTTGGCTCAGGTCATGATCCTGGAGCCCCAGGATCAAACCCCAGGATCATCCTACATAGGGCTACCTGCTCAGTAGGGAGTCTGCCTCTCCCTCTGACCCTCCCCACTCTCGTGGGCATGCGTTCTCTCTCTCTCTCTCAAATAAATAAAATCTTAAAACAACAAACAAACGAAATTCCAGTTTAGAAGTCACTTCCCCCAGGAAGCCTTTTTTTTTTTAAGATTTTATTTATTATTTATTTGACAGAGAGAGAGAGATCACAAGTAGGCAGAGAGGCAGGAAGAGAGAGAAGGAAGCAGGCTCCCTGGTGAGCAGAGAGCCCCAAGCGGGGCCGATCCCAAGACCCTGAGATCATGGCCTGAGCCGAAGGCAGAGGCTTAACCCACTGAGGCACCCAGGCGCCCCATGGAAGCCTTCTGATTCCTGGTTTTTGTTATGAATTCTTCACCCCTCCTCCCACAGCACCCTATACATCTGTACTATATTATCCCACTACCTTATAATTAATTATTTTTCTGTAATTCCATTAAACTGGAAGCTCTAAAAGGACAGAGAAGATACCTTTAACGCTCACCCACTATATTCCCAGCCCTCAAGACTATGTCTGATTGAGGTTTGTTAGATGACATACTAGAGAACTTTATGTTTAAGGAAACCTTCTCTCCAAATTAGATTTTTTTTAAATGTATATAAATTTGCCTGGAAAGCCAAAAAAGAGACCACAAAGATTTTCTAATTCAACATACACATTTTACAAATGAGAAAAATAAGATGTTGCCCATTTCATAAATACAGACAATATAAGTTTTTCCCTAAGTTAGTTTTAGTTGCCATTTAAGGTCTTGCTGTTTTTCCCATGTGGTCATAATGGCTTTGGACATAATGGTCTCATCAGCTACCATTTTTAACTGCTCTGCTCACTAACAATTAGACACAGCCAATCATCTATGCCTCTGTCAACAGTTAAAACTCTGTCACCTGAGACAACAGATATGGTCATCCAGACAGCAATATAAACTTCTTCCACTGCCCCTAATCCTGAAAGAGACCCATGCAATCTTACTCCTAATTATTCCTTTTCCTATATGAGTAACTTTTTCTTGCCCTAGGTTTTAGGGCAACTATCTTAGTCACTGTTTACTGATTACATAGATCATTAATCAGTATCGTTAAAAAAACAAAACAAACAAAAAAACACCAAAAAAAAGGCCCTCCAAAGGGTAAGGCTTTTGATGCCTAGAAATTAACTAATTAGTGAGTATCTCAGATTCTCATAATAGGTGCTCAGTAAAAATTACTTAAACCTCATCAAGGGTTTAGTCATGTGCTATTCCTTAATGTCAAATACATTGCATGTACTGAGAAAAATGTTTACAAGAGTTTTTTTTTCAAAAGGAATCAGTATTCAGTTTTACATTGGGCGGATGGGCAGTCACTTTACATGATGTGATATTAATTCTAATTCTTCTGTGCCAAAGATAAGCTTTCATTTTTTCCCCTTAGTATACGGATATGTTTGGTCAATGACCATTTTAAGTTATAGCAGTAATGATATTTAAATGGTATACTGCTTGCTTTATGATTCACACATGAGCTCAATCATTTTTAGCATGACTGTTCAAACACACTGCAAGCAAATCTGTAATTCCTGTCATAACTGATTTCCAAGGCCAGTATATGAAAGAAATTTCTAACTGATCATCCCTTAACAAAAGTTCTTAAAGGTAAAAAAAAAAAAATAGGGAAAACTTAAGAAAATTTAAATTGACTTCTTAAAACCACCACCCTGCAAGAGTTGCTTTAAAAAAATTACTAGGTTAGGGGCACCTGGGTGTCTCAGATGGTTAAGCATCTGCCTTCGGCTCAGGTCATGATCTCAGGGTCCTGGAATCAAGCCCCGTATCAGGCTCCCTACTCAGCAAAGTCTACTTCTCCCTCTCCCTCTGCCTCTCCCCTTGCTGTGTGCACTCTCTCTCTCAAATGAATAAATAAAATCTTTAAAAAAAAATTACTAGGTTGGGGCGCCTGGGTGGCTCAGTGGGTTAAAGCCTCTGCCTTCAGCTCAGGTCATGATCTCAGGGTCCTGGGATAGAGCCCCCATTGGGCTCTCTGCTCAGCAGGGAGCCTGCTTCCTCCTCTTTCTCTGCCTGCCTCTCTGCCTACTTGTAATCTCTATCAAATAAATAAAATCTTTAAAAAAATTACTAGGTTAATTATGGAACATTGCTACATGCTACAATAAATTTATAAGCAGAACAAAATGATTCTAGTGCCTACTTAGTGAATCTTTTAGTCTTACAAACATTTATTGAACACCTATTAAATATGAGTTTGGAATGCTATTCACTGGGAACATGAGAGTGAAGGATCTGATCTGTGCCCTTAAGAAATTCCCAGGCTAATATAAATGTCTGCTCCTCAGGAACACAGCCTCAGATGACATTCTTTGAAGAATGTAAGAATAAGAAATCAAACAATAAATCTACATCTGTCTTATTCATGCAAAAAGTATCTAGTCTGATTTTAAATTTCCTACAATTGTTATGTAACAACCAAAAACAAAACCCATATCATATGATGCTCTCTTATGTATCTCAGAAAAGTCACACTTCCATCCTAAGTTTTTGTTTGCAGAGTCAGGACTAAGGCATCACCATCCAGAAACAGCTTACACTAAATGCAGGTAATGTTTTAAACAGTATAAAACCAAAATGAAACAAAAAACTCTTCCAAGAAGTTAAATGACCAAACCTAAGACGATAATGACAACAGCAAATACCACACAAAGCTAATTCTCATTTTTCATTACAATTTACTTCTCCCTAAGAGTCAGAAAAGATGCCCTTCCTTGCACATAGAAGTAGTGTATTTTATAGAATCTTTTTTCTATATATTATCTTTTCACAATGTTATATATTTCAAGGATTCAAAAAAACGATATCAACTTCATATGAAAGACCAGATTTCAATACCAGACTAAGTAATTATCCTCCTCTTTCTCCCGAATTTTTCTGTTTCTAATCTTAGGGCATTCAATAGCTTCTTTGCCTCTATAAGAAGATTAAAGAATATTAAGCTCAATTAAACTGACTTTAATAAATGTCTCATGGAAGTACACCTTTTTTGTTGTTGTTACTTAAAATTCTATTTCAGTTTGGGGAGAGAAGTCAGGAAGAAAGGAAGCTAAAATAAAAGTGTCAATAAAAAGGAGGGAAATTTGAAGACAGCAAGTCACAGATGTGATCCTAGAAGGACTAACAAAGCTAAGGCAGCGCTCTAGCAAAAGGCAGGACCCAGTCAAGACAGTACAGAAGCCAGGGGTACAGAGCAAACAGAATGTCTCAAAGTCATCCAACCATCAAGGATTTCAGAATAGAAAGTCTGTAGGTTGGAGCAGAATAGGCAGCCTTCTAAAAAATGAGGTATCTATCTATGGACAAATGTCAAACAACAGCAAAATGTACTGTTAATAAAGCGAAAATACATAACTGTGCAGAATCAGCTACCATTCATACTGGGGGGAAAAGTGAGCAATATATGCTTGTATATATACACAGGGTCCCTGGAAGAAGACACACAAATCATGTAGCAGTGGTTGCCTGAGCAAAGAGACTTATTTTTGTATTTTTATACATCCTTTTATACTTATTATTTTTTAAACCACAGGCACTTATGACTTAATCCAATAATATTACTTATTCTAATAAAAGAATATTACTTAATTCCAAAAAGAAAAATCTATTCAAATTAATTTATAAGTGAAGTAGCCAGAAATAAAAAGATATCAGAGGTCAAGAAAGATTCATCATTTAAAACCAGAAAAACAGTCCAAAGCAAAAACTGAAGTATGAGGCAAAGAAAACAAGTCAAAACTGACCATGCAGTCAGTATAGCACATGTGGGGCTGGTAGACCTGAAAAATGAATTAACTCCTTCCTTAGTCTTTTATGAACTTCCAGCTTGGGTAGAAATTAATACCAGGGCACCTGGGTGGCTCAGTGGGTTAAAGCCGCTGCCTTCGGCTCAGGTCATGATCCCAGGGTCCTGGGATCGAGGCCCACGTCGGGCTCTCTGCTCAGCAGGGAGCCTGCTTCCTCCTCTCTCCTCTCTCTCTGCCTACNTCATGTGTCCAGGGCACCTGGGTGGCTCAGTGGGTTAAAGCCGCTGCCTTCGGCTCAGGTCATGATCCCAGGGTCCTGGGATCGAGGCCCACGTCGGGCTCTCTGCTCAGCAGGGAGCCTGCTTCCTCCTCTCTCCTCTCTCTCTGCCTACTTGTAATCTCTCTCTCTGTGTCAAATGAATAAATAAAATCTTAAAAAAAAAAAAAGAAATTAATACCAGGTCATAGACAGCCCAGTGTAGACAGGAGGTGAGTCACTTAGAAATGATACAGTAGCTGAAGACAACTATCTGAGTTTAAAGATTAAGCTAGATATCCTAACACATTACTAATGCCCCACCTCACTTAGCCTCTATTGGTTAGCAAGAGCAAAAGCACAGACTTTGGATAATTCTTTTAAAGGCAGTGTGTGTGACCCAGCTACAATGGAAAAGAGTCTAGAAAGGAATGAGTCACTGAAGGTGTGGCTGGGAGTAGAATGGGACCAGGAAGAACTCAGAGGGTAAGAATGGATCTTCGTCCCTAAGTCATGTGGCCCAAACTTCCGTTCTATCCTCCCAAAGTTTCAGTCAGCCAGGGCTTGGATACTTCAGTGCTAAAGAGCTACCTTAGCAAACTTCAGATTATACAGATACAAAAGAGATTACAATCTTGAGGAAATTAAAATTGCTTAGTTCTGAGACACACTAATGAAGTAAAAAGAATTCCTTTTTTTTAAATCCAAAATTAGTTCTTTGTATTGCTAAGCAATTTCCAAATCACCTCTAATTTAAATTATTGGGTACTCAGAATTAAATTTATACTATTCTCAGAATTTTCCTAAATAAAACATAACTCAGAAGGCAAATTTGAATTTGAAAGGTCAGAAGGAGACATTTAAAAAAGAACATTTTACCCATTTCACAGACACTTTTCTTTAGATTGTAAAGAAATAGCAAATTCAGAAAACAGTCATGAGCACAGTGCAAAAAAAAACAATTTCATTTCTAAATATTCATCTTCCAAAGTTAAACACAGATTTTGAGAACAGGATCTTCTTGAAAAGGTATATTTTACAAGACAAAGCATTTACAAATGAACCAATTCTAACTTCTTAATCAAGTAACACTATAATAAATTGAAGCAGTATAAAATAATCTAATTTAATTTGGGATTTTAAAAAAGAAACCTATAGGGGCGCCTGGGTAGTTCGGTCAGTTAAGCAATGACTCCTCTTGATTTCAGCTCAGGCCATGATCTCAGGGTTGTGAGATGGAGCCCTGCATCCGCCTCCACACTGGGTGGGGAGCCTGCTTAAGATTCTCTCCTCCACCCCCCCCACCTACTCCTCCCGCCCCTTCTCTCACCCTCTCTTAAAAAAAGAAAAGAAACCTATGGCAAATAACATAACTAAATGTGAAAAGCTATTACCTTCATTTCAACGAGAAAGAACAAAAAGAATTACCTACTAAAAGTAGCTAAAAGAAACTCTTACTATGACCAGAAACTAACCATTCTTCCGTTATGCCAGAAATATATTATAAATACCGCCCCAGTAAGTAAAATTTTAAATGTATGTATCACAGGAAAATCTGACCTATCAATTACTTCTGTTAATGAAGGGCAACTTATCAAAAATAAAAACAACAAAAAAAAAACCCTAAAATAGATTACACCACCATTCAACATCAGCAAGGCATGGGTATACACTCAATACTTAGTTAAATTAAATATACATAAAAGCATTGCCATGAGGACTATAGATTAAAAATCCAAGAAACAGATCTCGGAAAATCAGAAATAAAAATGATTTTTATTTCAGATTAAGGAGCGTTCTATTTCTTGATCCTAAAATAGGGCAAATATAGGCTATTTCTCTTTACAATTACTTAAAAATAACCACCTCAAAGCATTTATCAATACAAAACAAGTGGTTACATATAAATTATCTTTTCCTTTTAATCTCAAAAATTTTTCATTAAAATAGTAAGCTTCAGAATAATAACAAAAGACATTCTAATCCTTTAAGTTTCTATCAATCATGTGTGTTTGCTTATTTACGTCTGACTCAATAGTCCGCAATGTCAGAGAAGCCAAATCTACAAAAGGTGGGTAAGCTGATGGTAAGAATCACAACAACCTAAGATCTCACTGAGAAAGGAGTTCTAACAGTTCTCAGTCATGTATATGTAGTAAGCAACACGTATTTTAAAGCACTGGACTGCAAGTGCACAAATATCCTTCTTATACATGCAATTATTATAATAATCTAATAGAAAGTAAAGCTAAACAAATGTATCCAAAGAGACCAGGGACTAGAATAAGTATTTTTCCTGTCTTGTGCTCTATCAAAGATGTTGAAACTCCAGGGTTAGGCAGGAGTAGGTGAGTCACATAAACAGAGATGATAAAGTAATTAATCTAGAACTAGTGACACCTCAGACATTCCGAATAAATAATCTACTCTGCCAATGCTTACAAAGACCCAATATAATTTACTAGTGCCCGTTGAGGGTTTACAAAGATATGCCAAAAAATTTAACAATACATTGTTAAGAAGAGGCACGTTACCAATAAAGATACCACATATATTTCTTTAAACCATACTAAATAAGTTTATTTCTATATTAATATATAATATATAGTATTAAAAAAGAATCTAGATCAAGTCAATATTTATTCATCCACTTTTAAAAAATATGACAATTAAAAGTATACTATAAAACCAATGTATACATTTTAATATTTTTTAAAAATTAATTCTAAGGATTTCTAGGTAGTTTTTAACTATTATGTGAAGATTGAAAAATACATCCTAAAACATTCATACCTGATCGAAAGCACTCAATTATTTGTTGAATACCAGATTTGGATGTCTGTAGTGGTTGCTGTAACAAAGGAGCATCTCCAGGTTCCAGGATATAAACTACATGGAAGACAAACACCCACCCCAATCCCCACAAAAAAAGGGTTATTTAAATCATTTACTATTGAAGTAAAACAATGGTTTGCTACAATCATGTTAATGATAATCACACTTGTTCGTATATACTTCACCATTATCTTTGTAAGGCAAAATGAAATAATGGGGAAAAAAAAACTAAGATTATTCTCAATTCAAGGCTAAATTAAAGTTATTTAAGGCTTCAAATGCAAAGATTTACTATTTTGGTATTTACTACATACTCGTCATGTTTGCCTTTTTTATTCCCCTTGAAGAGGAACCTCTGTATTTAATACAAATTCTAGGGCAATGATGTCCTAACCACATCTCATAAACCATTCCAGAACCCTGTGGACAATCTAGTACAGCTCTCTGGGCAATTATGAGAGCAAAACTCAGAAACCACTGCCTAAGGAAAGAACAATGACAAATGTTCAAGAATGTTCACTGCAGCACTCTGCAGCACTGTAAATAATAGAGAAAAAATTTCAAACAACTGAAAAATCTCTCAATAGGAACCAGACTAAATAAACTATGAAATAACCCTACAACAGAATCCTTTATGGCTGTTAGAAGGCATGAGCTAGATCTACATGTATCAACAACAAAGGATGTCAATAATAGATTGTTGAGCGACACAAACAGGTTAGAGATTATGATCTCACTTATATTAATATATATTTCAATAGATACAGAAAAAAATTTAATATAAATGTGTGTGTATGTACAGACACGAATATAAACATAAAAAGTGTGGTGGAATACCAACAAAACAGGGTTCTGTCAGGGTGGACTTTACAGGGGTGAATTTCATTTTCGGCCTCACACTTTGCTAGCAATTCAGAGCCTGGGCTTTTAGAAGTGTGCATGTTAGAAAACACACACACACACACTCTTTTATAATAAGTAAAAATACTATTTCCACTTTAAAAATAAAAATTTTCATTTTCGTTACAGATGTCTGCTTTCCAAAATTCTCAGATTCACAGTATAATTATATAATAAATTAAATTACGATAATATGTAATAAGGTAACTGAAAAGGAAAACAGTTTTCCATCAGATACCAAACAAGGATATGGTTGTGGTAGAGAAAAACCAGCCATTTTAATTAACTTTTTTCAATATGTTATAATGTTCTACTCGACCATTACCATTTTAACCCAGGATCATCCACTTTGTGGGAAAATAAGGAGGATTACTTTGATAGTGTGGACTGCTACTGCTTCAGATCCTGGTCCTGGGCAGCATTTGGCTTTCTCATAAGGGGGCTAAAGCCTGCTGTGCTATGTACATAGACACAGTCTTAGATTCTATGTTAAGGTTTCAAATCTCGTGCTCAGTGTATACAAGTTGGAGGAACTATCTCAGGACCAAGTCATTTTATTAAGTACAGCTTTCCCAACTTTAAAAGATACGTTAGGAGTATTTTAAACAAATTAAGAACATGCACACACCCACAACTCATTTTGAGAACATCTGACATTGGTACTACCTGTAGCAATTAAAAATATAAAGACTACAGACCTGGACTTACTACACCGAAATTTTTTTCTGACATTTATTAGATACAGCTAAAGCAAATTAAACTCTCTGATCTCTTTCCCATCTCTAAAATGGAGATAATAAGAGTACCTAAATCATAGGGTTGTATGAAGATTAAATGAGCTAATGTAGGTTAACTGGTTAAAACAGAGCCTGGGATATAGTAAGTGTTCAACAAATGTTCTATCACCACCACCACCACCACCATCAACATCATGTACAAATCAATTGCTCTCTGACACCAAAAACCGAAAAACTGTTTCCAAAATCTAAGAAAAGTAGAATTCAACCCTTTAAAGATGCAACAGCCAAAGGTTGTAAATAGATTGATGATACCAGTTATTTGTATTAGATGGATCTCTTTTCATGATTTGTACAAAACATCTGACAACTGTTTATAAAAAAATATTAACTACAAAAGAGAGGGTAGAAACTGTACAGTTGTAAAGAACTAAAAGTATCAAGGTTTGGCTCTAAAAGTAGCAAGAATTCTAGAAAGGGAAAGTTTTTTAAAAAACAGTAATAAAGGGCGCCTGGGTGGCTCAGTGGGTTAAAGCCTCTGCCTTCGGCTCAGGTCATGATCTCAGGGTCCTGGGATCGAGGCCCGCATCGGGCTCTCTG
>LNAC01000049.1:4304485-4325576 GCA_002007465.1 Ailurus styani | reverse complement strand
TCCCGCCGGCGGCCGCCCCACGCCGCGCCCTCCCGCCACGCACGTGCGTTGGGGTCTCCGCGGCAGAGCCCCCGTCCCCGTAACCAAGTGCGCCCAACTTACTTAACTCCTAGGGCGGGCCGGCGGGCAGGCGGAAGGAAGGAAGGCAGGCCGGGCAGCCGCGGGGACAGCCTGGCGTGGGAGGCGGCTTCGGGCCCCACCTGGCGCAGCCTCGGCGGACCGCGCGAAGAGAACCGGGGTTCGGGCCCGACGCGCTCCCAAAGAGTCCCCGCTGGCGCTGACGCGGAAGCGCCACAGCTCACCACGTCCCTCCGCGGCCCGAGGCGACGGCGACGGCGGCGGCGGCTCACGGCGTCCCTCCGCGCTGTGGAGCTGGGCGGGCGGGCGGCGCGCGGGCGCAGGCAGTTGACAGGAGGAACCACCCCGCAGAAGCCGCCGCCGCCACCGAAGGAGCCGGAACCGGAGCGGGCAGGACCTGGGTGCCCCTCGCCGGGGCAACGGCTGCCGCCGGAGCCCGGCTCCCCCCCAGCGCCCGCTCCACCTGCAACGGTCCCTCAGGCTTTTGGAGAGGGGCGGGGAAGAATGGGGGTTCCCCCCACCTTGGGCCTCTTTTGCTAGTAGTTGTTGTTTCAGGAAACTTTATTAAGTCCGGCTCTCTCTTTCTGTCTCCCCCTCCCCGAAGAGCCTGAGCTACCGCCGCGGAGCGGGTAGTAAGGGGGAAGCAGAGACTCTCCCGCAGCGACAGGGAGCGACTGACTGACCCCGGACGGAGATGGGGCGAGGGCAGGAAGTGACAAGCTCTCGGAGTGGGTGGGGGGAGTGTGGCCGGCACGCCCGGGAGCGCCGCGCGCATGCGCCCCACCGGGCGCCCGGGCCTGTGGGGAGGCGACGCTCCGCGGCCGGGCGAGGGGCGGGAACCTTGGCCGGTGGCGCTGGGGCCGCGGCCGGGGCTCTCGGGCCGGCCATTCGTCCGCGCGTCGTCCTGCGGGCCGACGGAGAGCCGAAGCCCCGGGCTTTTCGTGCCCGAGAGACGGGCCGATGGGCAAGCAAACTGTTGCTTTTCTCCTTCCACTGGAACCGAAACAAGGAGGGTAGGAAAAACACTGGAATGAACCGAACCGTAGGAAGAGGTTCGACACATGGGTGAGCCGTGAGTAGTGGTGATTCCGAAAAGGTTGCCAGCACACTTACGGTGGAAGTCGATTTTTTTGGTTTTCGGTTTTTTTTTTTTCGCCCGAGAATATTAGAAGTGTGCCTCTCAGCACTTTGGGGTTTTCATCAGGCCCTTGGGAAGAAGCTGTCTAGTGGTGGAGGATCGGCATTGATGGCATTGATTGCCGCGGCGCCCGCTTCGGGAACCTGAAGGCGAGGAAGCTGGGTCACGTGGGCAGAACGCACTTTCCCTCCCGTTCCGGTGCCCGCGTCCTGCTTGGAAAATCCCCGAAGATCGCGGTCGTCTGTCAAATTCCGCAAACCCGTGTGGTCGCCCCTTGGGGCAGGAGAGCCGCCTCCTCAGCTTCCAGGATGGAGTTCTTGTTCTACAAACAAATACGAGTCCACCGTCGGTCGGGAAATTTTAAGGGAGAAAAGCCCATATGCTTTGTTTTATCTTCTCGCGCCGATAGATCCACTGAAAAATCTCCTCAGTTGTGTAGCTTGAATTGTCCGTTTTCGGGGTCCTGAAAGAGCAGTTTAGTAGTAGGTAGGTTCTGCGTGTATGTTGGGAGAGCAAACGAGTGACTGAAATCTGTCTCACGTATGAGTTTACAAAATTCATAGGAAAGTTTGCGGTAGGTCCAGTAATTAATTGGTTAACTCGTTATTGTAAAAATACTGAACAGAGCATTTGTATAGGTCTTGGGGGATAGTAGCGGCTTGATTATAGGGGTGATAGGAAAAGGAAGAGTGGTCCGAGTAATCCACTTTTTTAAGGGAATTCCAGGTACTGTGCATCCTACACAGCAGTCACATATGTAGTATGTTTGATCATTTTTTTCTGTCCCATTGTCAAGAGGCATCACACAACATCAAACTAAAATGTAATGCCACAACCTACATGTAAGGTAAAAAAATATCTCCACATGATGGTATTTGTTATGCAGCCAATAAAAATCATTTTGTGTAATATTTAATTGTATGCAGTATGCTTAAGCATATCGAGAAAAATTTAATGTGACACCTTAACAGAGTTACAGATAATTTTTATTTAACATTGGAGGTCTTCGGTAAAGTTTGAGGTGAAATATTCATTTCCAGAGGATCTTTACCTACTTTTATAAGCACAATTATTTAGCACAGGTTAAAAAATGAATATACATAATTTTAAGTTTCCATAAATGTGAAAAGGCATTGCTTCAGATATGTGAATTATAAATGTTTGCTGGCCACATATGTAAAAATGCAGCAGTCTTTATACTTTAGAGTGGTTGGTCCCCAAAACTGCTTGCTCATAGAATGCATTTTATTTTATTTTTTTTAAAGATTTTATTTATTTATTTGACAGAGAGAGATTACAAGTAGGCAGAGAGGCAGGCAGGGAGAGAGGAGGAAGCAGGCTCCTTGCCAAGCAGAGAGCCTGATGCGGGCCTCGATCCCAGGACCCTGAGATCATGACCTGAGCCGAAGACAGAGGCTTTTACCCACTGAGCCACCCAGGCGCCCTACAATGCATTTAAACAGTTTTTGAGAAATTAGAAGTATAGACAAGATTGAACGTCTGTGTGGGTAAAACAGATATTGAATACTGAACCAGAATATTAAAGATGAAAAGAAATCATGGAAATTATCGAGTAAACCATACTTTATAAATGAGAAAACTGAAATCTGGAGAGGTTAGCTGATTTGCTGAAGGTCACAAAGTAACAGAACTAATACCTAGACTAATACCTAGACCAGACTAATACTTAGATCAATCCCTTCTATTAAAATACTAGTATCTGACATGTATTGAGTAATATGTTTAAGCTCAAGAATAACTCATTTAATCCTATCAATTCAATCCATTCTACAGGGAATGGGAAACTGAGGCAGAAACAGGTTAGATAACTCAAGGCTACCTGATACATATAGCTGATAGGCAACTGAGCCCTCATTTGAACCCAAGCCGTATGGCTCTGAGACTCATGACCTTAGCCATTACTATGTCGCCCACTTTATACCATAACCATTTTGGATCACGCTGTATGTGAAAGATGAGCCAGTAGATCCTGTCATTTGTGAAAGTTATTAAAATGCTATGTCCACCTTTATGGAGTTGCTAAATCACAAGAATTTAATTGAAATTTCATAGGGCTCTAGAGCTTAGACTTTGGACATCATCTAGAATTATCGTCCTACCTCTAAAAACACTGCACAAATCATCCCAGAAAAATTATGTCTTCCCTTCATTGTTCACTGCAGCAGCCTAGGTGGGTGACACATTATTATGGCTTTAAGGAACTTTTTGATCCTTAAATTGTGGAAGTGCATCCTAATGATTAACCTAAGATCATTTTATGGTTTAAAATTATTCTCTCATTTTCAAGGCAAGAAAATTCTACCATAAATATACACACACATATACATACACATTTTTTTATTGCTGCATAAGAAACCACCTTTAAAATAGTGCTTTAAAACCATTTTACATACTCTCAAATTCTATAGATGAGTGACTTGGACTCGCCTTGTCTGGGATCATGCATATAGTCATTTGGCATCTTAATTGGGCACATTCATGACTGGATGTTGGTGTTGTAATGGCTGGACCTATCTCCTAGCCTCTTCCTGGGCTTCGTATGTAGGCAGCATGCCAGACAGGTACAAACAGGAAGTTGTTAGACCTCTTAAAGCCAAAGTTACATGACATCACTCCTATCACATTCTGTTAGTCAAAGGTCAGAAGGACAGCACAGATTCAGGAATTGGGAAAACAGATTCCCCTTCTGGATGGGAAGAACAGCAAAGTCCAATTTCAAAGGGACATGCATTACAGGAATGGGAAGGATTATTCGGATGATCTTTGCATACACTCTTTCACAATAGATAATTATTTCAAGAATGGTACTAGCTAATTAAAGCTGCTGAAAATTTTTTTTTAATGCTATATGATTCCTTTAGAAACAGCAAAACAAGGAGACACTAATCAAACCTATTCTTTAAACTGAATAACTGGACCAATTTGGTGGCCTTGTATAGATACTTAGATGATTCCTTAACTTTTCTAAGTGGACTTTTTCTTCACCATTTTGTTGCTTTTTTAAAGGTTTTCCCATCTGTTTTAAACACATTCCCACTAAAACACAGCATAAAAACCCAACACGAAATAGAAGTAATTATGGTTCCTATAGAAAATCTGCTGGTCCAGATTTTGCTAGCTTTGATAAAGACTTGGCATTTTACAACACAAATAATTAAATTCATAATTATATACTAACCAAATTATGGGCCAAACTAGAGCCTGAGAGTTTAGAAAGAGTCATGGAAAAGTTGATTTAGAAGACCAAATATTAAACTATTGATCTGTTATCAATTATATAGAATTTAACACTTAAGTATTATACAATCAACATAATATGAAAAAAGAAGATAATGCTTTCCCTAAGGTGTTTATTTTAAGGAGAGTAAGGAGTAGGTTATACCTGGGTTGCTGCCCTGGAGATAAGTCGCCTACCAGGAAACCCCTGACATGAACGTGTATTTCTCGTTCCTGGTACTAAGGCACACTTAGGTCTTGCCAGGTGACACAGTCCATGCACCACTCTGCCATATGGGCACCAAACCATCCTTAGAGACAAGGAGATAAGTGGACAAGTCTTCCATTCAGATGCATTTCAGATAACATTTAAGTGAATTTCATTCTTTAAAATGTTTTCTTTACAAAGGAGTTTGTTCATAAGTCTGTATTATAATCTAATAATAATAGCTAATGATAATTTTGTCACTTGAACTCAGACAATGTGCTAAGTGCTTTCTACTTTTTCACTGAAACCTTACAAAGATCCTGGGTTAGACATTATCCCATTTTACATAAAGAGAAACAGATGATTAGTGTCTGAGCCAAGACTTAAATATAGGTCTGAGTCCAGGTCCTGTGCCTCAAGTTACATATATTCTAATTATTACTAAAATTGTATCTCCAGGTCAGACCTGTCCCTGGAGCCTCTAAACTCTTAACTACCCATGAGACAGACCATCTGAATTTCCCCAGACATCTCAAAATTAGCAGGACCAAAACTGAACTTCTTACCAACCCGTTCTTTCTCTTTCAAATTTTAACCTAAAGTGTCCCTGTCCATGTAGGCTCTCAAGACAAAAGTCTTGGAGTCAAAGAGAAGAGCATTGGCACAGATGCAAAGTAATGGAAGTCACCTGTATACAGGTTTCTCATCTCACTTATCTAACCTACCACCATAAATAATTGGTTATACCTCAGAAAATTCAAGAAAATAGTTTCCTCTCTCCATATGCACTAACGATCTTATGGTCTAAAACCTCACCTCTGAACCATTGCCATAATCACCTCCACGGTCTCCCTACCACCCTTCTTTCCCTCCCTCAGTTATTCCACACTATCAGTAGAATTATAGTCCAAAGAAATCTATTACTCCCCAACTGAAAATCCCTGTTGACTGCCAATTTTTTACATGAAGAAATCAAATCTTAACAAAAAGCATAAAACCAGCATTTTGGGGTTACAAAAATCTGGATGTTAGTCCTATCTCCATCAATCATGGGTTTTGTATCTCTAGGCAAGTAAGAACCTCTTCTGAGCCTCAGTTTTATCAGCTGTATGCTATTTTCAGCGTAGTGAGAAATCAGTTAATGAATAAAGCATCCAGCAGGATCTGGAACACAGTACAGGCATATAATAATAAATACTCTTTATATTTGGCCCTCCCACAACTTCACAACTTTATATTCTCTAAGGATTTCTCACCCTTTTCAGAAATTAACAAAGCAAAAAATAGTTAAACTGGGTGTGTGGAACTGAATGAAACAGTAACAATTTGGGAATTACTGGTCATTTTATAGATTTTGACCTCGGTGATCATTACATGTATATTTGCTTTATAGTAATTCAGTAAGCTGATAGGTATTTTATGTACTTTTATGAATATATATAATATTTCACAATAAAATTTTTTTAAAGTAGCTTACCTAGGTTTTAATGCCTCTGAACTACACCTTAGAAACAGAAGTTAGAAATGATTATTGAACTTTTCAAGGTTTAATGCCTTTGCACATGCTACTCCTCATGCCTGGAAATACCTTTCCCCTTCAACCAGAAAACTCATACTCACCCTTCAAGACCCACTTCAGAAGTCACTCCTATGAAATCAGTTCCTACGACAAATAATTGCTCCAACTTCCTTCTGTAGTACACCATTCTAATCAAATGTCTGACTCTCCCATCAACCAGAATTCATCAAGAACACAGACCATAACTTACTCCTCTTTGTTTTCCCATCATCTAGCACACTACTGTCACATAATAGGCAACCATTAAAAGTTACCCGATGGGCCTGAGTGATTGAATTAGCAGTAAACATAATAAAAATTTCGTGGGGAAAATCAGTTTTAGGAGTTTAGTTTACGTAGGCTCCTGGCCTAATGGGACACTCATTTCCAAGGTAGAGAACAATCATACATACAAGGACAATTAAAGGAATCATGAGCATATAGAGTCGGCAATACTGGAGAATATATGCCACAGCTGGATACTTGAAACTACTAACCATCCATCATGTAAAACAATTCATGACTTTATTTTTGTATTTTTGAGGGGTGGTATTTTGTTTGGATTTTTTTTACTTTTAATTTAGAAATAATCTCAAATTTAAACACAAATTGCAAGTAATTCCCATACCCCTTTGACCTGGGAACACCAATTTTTAATATTTTGTCCTATTTGTTTTCTCTCTCCATACATACATTTTATTTTTGAACCATTTTAGAGTAGGTTACATACATCATGGCCCTTTATCCCTTATTACTTCAGTGTTCTTTTCTAGAAGCAAGGATATTATCTTACATAACCATAGTACAGTTATCAAATTTAGGAAAATTGACATGATAATTTTGATTTGATTTGATTAAACATGATTTTGGGTGCCTGGCTGGCCTCGTAGGTGGATCATGCGGACTCTTGATCTTGGGGTCCTGAGTTAGAGCCCTACTATGAGCATAGAGCCTACTTAAAAAACAAAACAAGCAAACAAACAAAAAAAACCATGATTTGATACAATACAGTTGACCCTCAAAACAACACAGGTTTAAACTACACAGGTCCACTTACACATGAATTTTTTCAATAAATAGAATACAGTACTGTAAATATATCTTCCCTTCCTTATGATTTTAACATTTTCTTTCCTCTAGCTTTATTGTAAAAAGACAATATATGATACATATGACACAAAAAAAATGTGTTAATTGACAGTTTATGTTTTTGGCAAGGCTTCTGGTCAACTATTAGTAAAGTTTTTGGGGGGGGCAAAAATTGTATGTGGATTTTTAACTGGGATGGAGGAGGCATCAGTACCCCTAACTCCTGCATTGCTCAAGAACCAACTGTACTTTTATTTCATTTACAGTTTATTATTGTTACTATATATAATATACATATTATTATAACTGTGTCATCCTGATAATGCCTTGTATGGATAGTTTTTATTTGCTCCAATATAAAGCCCAATCCAGAACCACAAACTGCATTAGTTACAACTCTTTACTTCCCTTCAACCTGGAACAGTTCTTCAGTCTTTGTGTTTTATGACAATGACATTTTGGCAAATATAGGCCAGTTGTTTTACAGAAAGAGTCAACTGGGGTTTGTCTAATGTTTCTTCATGATTAGACTGAAGTCTTACATTTTTTTTTAATGGAATGCGGCATAAGGAATGTGGTGTCTTTCTCAGAGTATCAAAACCAGAGGCATGTGATGTCTGTTTGATATTAATCTTCATGACTGGCTCAACTGGCTGTTAGGTTTCTCCACTGTGTAGTTCAAGTTTTGCTCTGAATAAGTAATTCATAAGGCGATAACAACTCCTTTTAACTAGTGATCTTGATAATTCTGTTTAGGTTTTAGAAATTATCAAAGCAAAAGAATAAAAGTTAATTGAATTGCATCTTTATTTCTCATCTGATACTTAGAAACTAATGATCAATTATGTAACTGGAAACTGTTTTCTGGTTTAGTCCTACATTTTATGAAGTTGAAAAAAGTTTATTATTGGAAAATCCATTCAACGACATTTATTGAGTACCTATTATATTACAAACAAATAGTAAGACAAGTTTTCTTCCCTTTACTCAACAAAAATTTACTTAGTGCCTTACACACCAGGTCCTAGGAAGATATCCATGAATAATTTAGGAAGTTCTTATCCTCTTGGAGTTTCCAGTCTAATTATTGAGGTGTTCCCAATCTCATAATGATGCCATGTAAAAAAAAGTATATTATTTCATAATAACCACATAAAAAAGTCACAGTAGCAGTGAATTGAAGCCATGGAATTATAAGGTCCCATGCACAATAGCAGCAGGGGGCCAGGGAAAGGGAGCATTTGCTGCAAAGGGTTTTTCAACTTACTTGAATTAGAGAAGGGAACATTAGAGAAGATGAATAATAACGTGTTGGTTTTTTCCAGGTAAATATTACAGTGTTTCCAGGACCTATTCCTTAAGGATGGGTGACTACTGGATTACCTATTGTTATGTATTAACAGGGTAATGCATTCTAAATTCTAAATTGTAAATGTTTTGTGATTCTATTAATACAGGTAGTCATTGAAGAGTTTTATCTTTGATATTATATCATTAAAAAGGCATTCTAGGGGTGCCTGGGTGACTCAGTCATTAAGCCTCTGACTCTTGGTTTCAGCTCAGGTCATGATCTCAGAGTGAGATTGAGCCTGGCATAGGGCTAAGTGCTGAGAGTGGAGCCTGCTTAAGATTCTCTCTCTCCTTCTCCCCTACCCCTCCCTGCTCTCTCTCTTTCTCTCTAAAAAAGAAAAAAAAATGCATTCTGAGTTTTTCATTCATTCTCTCAACTGCTCCTCCTTATGGCCAAAGGGGTTTATTTGCAAGACTGACAGTGTTACTAAACACTGTAGTTCAGGACTGTGGAACACAATGAAGTTAACTCCTTTACGTAACTCTAACTTCCTCAGTGTATTGATCTGAACTACCAAATCTAAAATCTTCTCTAATGACAAAGTATCAGAAAAAACATACACATTTTTGGCTTATGGAAACTGAGTCAAAAGTTAAAAATCCATACATTTGCCTCAGATCTTAATTCCAACTGAACACATAGACTACTACGTATCAAACCATCACCACCAACAAAATATTTTAATGAAACATTTTAAGTAAGTGACCGGTTTCTGAACTTATATTTGTCCAAGATTTTAAATAATTTCTAAAATAATTTCTACAAAATGATCACTTTTTATCTTAAATCAACATTTTTTCCCACTTAAACTTTCTAATTTTTTCAAACAAGAGTTGTCTATCTTGAATATAAGAGATCTTTAAAATCACAGCATATGGAAGTAAATGGTTTCTTATATAGTCAGGAAACTTGCTGGGTGTTCTACTTTCAGGTCATCAGATAGTGACAGCAGACTGTTTATAAAGCAATTTCACTGTTGTAACTGTCATATATGGAATAAGAAAAAGTTAGAGTGGTAAGAATTTTGAAAAAGAGCATCAGGAAATTACTCCCTCCACTCAGGCAGAGTAGCTTTATTTAGGAGAAACACCATAGGATCCAGGGTGTCAAGATTCTCGGTAAGACCTGTGTTGCTAGGCAGTCTTAAATCACCCAATGACACCTACATGCTGGAGTTAATATCACTGTTTTCCATGCCATAAAACAACAGTTTCTTCTTGTGGGGGAATATCTAAGTCTGACACTCTCCTTTCTCAAATAAATACCTTTGAAAAAAAGTGAGTTCAGTGTCTTTCTAAACATCTTATTGCTAGAAGAGACAGTGTGACAACACAGTCAGGAATAGCAGTTTCATTTATGGGAATAAACTTGCTCTACACTTCTCAGAACTTTTAAAAAGGAACAATTGCTATAAAATATTTAAAAATCCCCCCACTAATGTTAGTTCTCTTTTCTTAATCACTTATGGAACTAGGATAGTTATACAGAAAGGTGAGCAAAGATCTCATTGAAATCCCTCCTTTTCTAAATTGTGGTCTTTCTGGTCATAGGAAGGTTATTTTAAACGTGGAACCCAGTCAGATGAATGAAGAGGCAAAATAATGCACAGGTCAACTGAGATTAATAAAACAAATGTCCAAAGACTGTTCAACTTAAGTGCTGTATTTTATCTGGAAAACATTGGAGACATTTGTATCTCATCTAATTGTCCCTTACAATTTCACTTAAGGAAAATGAAGACCTCAAGTCTTCTGGGAATTAAGAGTCTACAGAAGACATTTTGTAGTCTATTTGTTCATCCTTACATCATCCTTGTATTAAAAAGAGTGGAAAAAATTCCAAGAAAAAATATAAAGCGGTGGTGGAGAGAAAGGAAAGGGTAATTGGCATTAATAGGTCAAGTGTTGGTTTGTGTCTCCGTTTATAAAAGAAACCAGTAGAAAAAGTACATATTTCTCACTTTGAATTAGGAGGAACAAGAGAATGTAAGTCTGACTTCTTACTGCATGATTCACATGAGAAAAGTTTGTTCAAATTTACCATGTTTTGAACTGAGTTTAAAGGCATGAAGATTTGGCTCAATTGCCAATCATTTTTGCACTATGTCAGGGTTGGAAAATACTTCAAAGTCATCTTTTAAACTCCAACCTTCCATCTAAAGCTTGCGTCTCCTTTACAATATTCCTAACAAGGGCCGAGCTCAAGTTCAAACATTTCCAAGTAATAGAGAACTTACCACCTCCTAAGACAATCCATTCCACTTTATTTATTGCATTGAAATCGGCCTTCCTGAGCTTCTCATGACCAGCAAGTATGAGTATATAGAACATATATAATTCCTTTTCCATCCAACACCTCTATATGTATTTGAAGTCTTTGCTGACTAGGTGAAATTTCATTAGTTTATCCTCTAAGAATATCAGTTATCGAATTAGAGTATTTTGATTCATTCATGTAACAGGTATCTAGTGAGCACTAGCATTATCCCAGTAACAGTACCAGGGATTGGGAGATGTAATGATGAGCAAAAAAAACCCCAAAACACAAACAAACAAAAAAACCCCAAAACCATGAAACCATGATCTACATCTTCATGGAATTTACAGGTGTACGATTGCTGTCTCCACACAGGTTATATGAAATCTATTGTTTTCATGCATATGCTTTCATTAACTTACTTTTTTTTTAAAAGATTTTATTTATTTATTTGACACAAGAGAGAGAGATTACAAGTAGGCAGAGAGGCAGGCAGAGGGACAGGGAGAGGAGGAAGCAGGCTCCTTGCTGAGCAGAGAGCCCGATGCGGGCCTCGATCCCAGGACGCTGAGATCATGACCTGAGCCAAAGGCAGAGGCTTTAATCCACTGAGCCACCCAAGCGCCCTCATTAACTTACTTTTTGATTAAAAATGCCAAAATAACTTTAAAAAGAAAAAGCTTTCCATCTATTAAACATTTAGCAGAAAAATCATGATTATCAACAGAAATACTCAATTTGGGCGCCTGGGTGGCTCAGTGGGTTAAAGCCTCTGCCTTCGGCTCAGGTCATGATCTCAGGGTCCTGGGATCAAGGCCCGCATTGGGCTCCCTGCTCAGTGGGGAGCCTGCTTCCTCCTCTCTCTCTGCCTGCCTCTCTGCCTACTTGTGATCTCGCTCTCTGACAAGTAAATAAATAAATAAATCTTAAAAAAAAAAAAAGAAATACTCAATTTACATAACTTGAGAAACCATACCTCTACCAAAAACACACTACTCCTTATACTTATGGAGTTAGTACAAATATACATATTATATAATAATGTCTTTTGCTACGATTTATTTATATAGACTAATTTGTATAAGATATGATTCATTAAGAGAATACAATTACTTGAATAATCAAAAGTCATTTATGAAAATCAATTTGCTGATTTTTTGCAGTTTGAAATTCGATGTTGGTAAGTAGGATTAGGTTAGGAACAAGAAAAAACATTCAAGGGGCACCGGGGTGGCTCAGTCAGTTAAGCCTCTGGCCTTTGACTCCGGTCATGATTCTGGAGTCCTGAGGTCCTGGCATCGGCCCATGGACCTGCTTCTCCCTCTGCCCCTCCCCTTGCTCATGCCCTCTCTCTCTCTCACTCTCTCTCAAATAAATAAAGTCTTGACGAAAAAAGGAAAAAGAAAAAACATTCGAGACTAAGTTGTGTGATTTAGGTGACTGACATTACCAAGGATAATATATTGAGAATTCTGAAGGAAAATTCCAGGAAGCCTTCCATTGGTACCATATACATAGCCATGTTATGAGAAGAAGAATTCCTGTATCTTTGAGGCCTATTCAGAATCTTTTGTAGGTAAATGGACTCCTACCTTTATAATTGTAGTTGATTAAGCCAGTCATTATTTCATTAGTCACTTCTATCATATACAGTCTGGAACATAGTAGGCACTCAATGGGCATTTTTGACTGAATGAACACATGAGCAGAAATGGAAGTAAACTCAGAAGCGGAGTAAAAGGGACTAGAGAGAAAGGGAGTTATTAACTCATTCAATAAATATTTATCAATCTCTATAAATAGATCTGGCCCTGTGTGTCTGATACTGTCCCAGGGTATATGGGGGGAGGGGGGGAAGAAGTAAACCAGACATGATTTATTCGACCTCAAGGAGTGTACAGTCTAATTGAAAAGAGAGATATTAACCCAAAAAGCACTCATTATGATGTAAATATAATGTACACAGTGTAAGTGGTATAAAAAGACATATGGTGCCATGAGAGATATAATAGTGAGATTTGACCTTGTCAGGGAGGTCAGGGAAGGCTTGCCAAAGGAATTGACAAGGAATTATCCGGATGAAGTAAGAAGAAAGACGGTCTGGCAAGTGCAAAGTTCTTATGGAAAAACGACAGCTAGTGTGATTTTGCACAAGGGACGTGGTATGAGATGAGGTTGGAAAGAACTTCACAGGCCATGCATAGAGGTCCTTTATCTTAGAGCAAAGCAAAAGCATCAGCGTGCGTTAGCAAGGTTAGAGAGCTAATCATTACACTCAAACATGCACACAAAACGTGGTATCATTATGTTGCGTTGTCTGTACATGTACACATACACATTTATTTTGAAGTTGAAATATCATCGACATTATATAATTGACATAATAAAACTCACCCTTTTAAAATGAACAAGTCAGTGGCTTTCAGTATACTTGTAGAGATGTGCAAGCATCACCACTATTTAATTTCAGAATATTTCACTGCCCAAAAAGAAATCCTACACCCATTAATGACTCTCTAATTCCCTCTCCCCACCATCTAGGGCAACCACTATGTCTCTATGGCTATGCCTATACTGGGCATCACATAAATGGAATTACAGAATATGTGACCTTTTCATGCCTGGCTTCTGTCCTCTGGCATTATGTTTTCAAGCTTTATTCATGTAGTATGCATTCATTTCTTTTAGTTGCTAAATAATATTCTATTGTGTGGATATGCTACATTTTATTTATCTATCCATCAGTTGATGGACGTTTGGGTTGTTTCCATTTTGAGCTATCATGATTAATGTTGCCATGAACATTTGCATGCAAGTTCTTGTGTGGGCATAATATTTTCATATCTCTTGTGTATATACTGTGGAGTAGAATCGCTGGGTCATATGGACATCCTGTGAGTGTTCACTGTTAACATCCATGATAGATGAACATCCGCTGTGTTCTCTCTGCATCATCGTCGGAGCCCAGGAGTGCCCTTCGGTCCCCACCTAGCCTTTCCTGGGATCAGGCTTTATGTTTGCCACATGTGCCATCCAGCTCCTGGTGACTGTCCGTAACAGGCCTGCTGGCTCTAAACTCGGCATCTGGGCCACATGGGAACTGAGGGAGAATCAGGAATGGAAAAAACCCTCTCTGACTGAACACACCGCAGGACCATTTTAAGTACAGTAGGCATTCCCCCACGTGGGTGCGGGACTGCCCTGTGCTGGCTTCCTCCCAGGATCCCAAACCATGAATGGAGGAGTCATGTGTCCACTCCTGTTGTTCTTCCCAGCTTATCGAGCATACTTGCCCCAGAGGAGTGAGGCCAGGAGAAGGCCAGCATGTCTCATCTCCTCTTCAGAGTTTCAAGAACTCAGAAAAAAAAAGAGAATTTGTCCAATCATCTTCACACCCTCGTTTCTGCTTCACCCTTCTAGTCCACCAACCTGGGTAGACTTTACTTTTACTTCTTCCACAGTTCAGTGATTCTCTCTAGCAGATGTTTGGAACTCTGTGGAGGTATTACTGGTTGTCGCAATGATTGGCAGCTGTGACTAGCATTTAGCTGAACAGGGCAGAAGACACAGATGTCTCACAGTGCTTAGGACTACCTTGTGCAACATTGTGCTGGACCTTTTTTTCATGACAGCTTCATTGAGATAAAAGTCACATACTATGAAGTTCACCTAATTAAAGTATTACTCATTGTTTCGTATATTTACAGAGTTGTGCAAGTATCCCCACAATCAATCTTAAAACATTGCATAACCCCCCAAAGAAAACCTATCCACATTAGCAAGGACTCCCCATTTCACCTCAACCCCTTATTCCAAGGCAACCATAAATCTACTTTCTGTCTGTATGGATTTGCCTATTCTGAATATTTTATATAACTGGTTATATATAATATTTGCTCCTTTGTGTCTGACTTCTTTCACTTAGTTTAATGGTTTTAAGGTTCATCCATGTATCAGTACTTCAATATTTTGATTGCCAAATATATTCCTTGTATGAATATACCACATTTTATTTATCCATTCATCCGTTGATGAACACTTAGGTTGTTTTCACTTTGGACTACTATAAATAGTGCTGCTAGAACATTCTTGTACAAGCTTTTGTGTAGACATGTTCTTCATTTCTCTTGGGTATACGCCTACGAGTGTAGTTGCTGGGTCATACGGTAACTCTATGTTTAACTTTTTGCGAAAATGCAGACTATTTGTCACGGTAACTGCACTCTTTCACATTCTTGCCAGCAGTGGATGAAGGTTCCAATTTCCTTGTATCCTTGCTAATACTTGCTATTGTCTGTCTTTTTTATTATAATGATTCTAGTTAGCATGAAGCGCTATCTCATTGTGGTTTCATCTGCATTTCCTGAACAGCTAATGATGTTGAACATCTTTTCATGTGTTTATTGGCTCTTTGTATATCTTCTCTGGAGAACTATGTCTGATGATTTAATATCCCACTAGGCTTTCATAAAGGTGAAAAAAATGCTTATAATTATCTGAGCCTAGAATCTAATTCTAGTTTACATAGGTTGACCCTTGAACTACATAAGGGTTAGGGTTGGGCGCCGACACTTGGCGCAGTTGAAAATCCACATATAAAACAGTCCATTAACACGTATCTTGTGTGTTTTATTTATTCTATACTGCATTTTTACAATAAAGTAAGCTTGAGAACAAAAAATGTTATTGAGAAAATACATTGACAGGACTGTACTATATTTATTTAAAAAAGAATCTGCATATAAGTGGACATGCACACTTGAAACCCACGAAGTATTTTTGCATGATTTTAATATACCGTGAATTCAAGAAACACACCTACCATGTAAATCAAGTGTTGCTTATACCTTGAATTGTTTGGAAGTTTAGCAAGATTTGTTCATGATTTCCAAATATACCACCAGCGGCTGCACCCTCGTGGTGTTTGAATTGCTGGCACAACCTGCTTTTTGAGATCAGTCTCCCTTTGTTGCTGTGACCTGCAAATATGTATCCAAGGAAGTTTGAGACTCCTTTTAACAGATTTAGAAATACAGGGATCTCACTGAATGTTAATGATAAGGATTTTTTTAAAAAATATTTTACATCATTTCTAACATTTCTCATGTTGTAGAACACACTGTGATCTATGCTGTGAAAGTTACATATTAAAATTATGTAATTTGTAACAGTCTAATGTTTTTTCATCTCACTTTGATTCTGTTCCCAGAAGCCTGTCAAACAACCCTAGTTTGATATGGCATTGTTTTCCAATCTGCCTTCTTCCTCTGCCTAACAATACAGTATCCACAGTCTTTTTATACACCAAAGATTGGATGCAGTGGGATTTTAAGACAGGAGACATGTGTTGTGTGTATGTGTGATACTTCATCACTGCCTATCCAATATCACAATAAAGGGAATTATTTTACATTGTGTAACAAATAAAACCAAACTCATTTGTACAAATATCGTATTTCCTCATTTTCTCCATTTCAACTATCTGTAATTTGTCTTAGCTGTTATCCACACTTCAATTATGGTTATTTCCCTCTTTCTCTTATCATATACAAATAAGTCTCATCTGATATTACATATCCTAATTCTGGTTTTTATTTCCGTTTCCACTTGTACTTCTGCCCTTTCATTTCCTTGTATTTCTTGAACAGATTTTTTTTTTACTTCTCTTAAAAGCAAACTTTCTCATTATAGCAAGACTCAAGCATCTGACCCCCTCATTATGTCTTCTAGTCTAGACATGTCTAGGCTAGAAAGACTTATTATTTTGTAATAAATTACTTTTCCTTTATTTATCCTTTATATTAGGCTTAGGTTATTATATTGATTTTTTTGGAATTCTACATGGAGATAATTTACATTATATATGGCTTTCATTTCAGGGTAATAAAGGAAGCATTATAAAACATTAGTTATGGAAAGGGACCATCGGATCTGAGAGGGTTGAGAACCACTGCTCCCTCATCCACCGCTGGATGAGAGCAAGCTTCATGGCCTGGCTATCATATCATGGAAGGATGGCTATCTTCTCTACACTGTGGCAGGCCCTGTGATCTCATATTACTAGGCTTGGTTCTTTATAGGCTACAGAAATTTAGATAATCATCTCTAGCCCAAGCCTGGTTTCAAGATTAAAGAAGTCAGGTAACTTCCTTCTTATCCCCAGGGCAGTAAGCCTCAAGGCTCAGCTTCAAATGTGGGGGATGATAAACTCATGATTTAAAGGCCAAATTAAAACATGGTATTTTAATGATTGCTAACTCTAAATGTTTTAATCAGGCAGAAGGTAACGTAATCATGTTTGGATTCTATAAACTCCAGCTGCTATCAGAGATAATGGACTGTGAGAGGCTCATGTATTGACTCAAGAAAAACATAACAGCCTTTCTTGTTTTCTCTGAAATTTAGTGAAAACATGGCCGGCATTCCTGGTACGAGGTACCATTCATTATATTCACCCTTTGTCACTAAAATTCATCTGGGACCTTAAGGGATTAACAATATAAAAGTATAATTTACAAAGACAAGAGACACACAATTGGGCAATGGCTCAATGACCTTAAGAATCTCGTTCCTTTATATTCTAATTTTTCATATTGACCATCTCCAAGCAGCATAGTTGCTCAGCTGTGGACTGGGTCTCTACAGTTTCTAGCTAATAAAGAGAGACAGTTCTTAGAATGGGAGTCCCGTTGCTGCTTTGTGAGCTGGAAAATATGGAGGCTTTATGCATTCTTGCTTTCTCAATCTGAATCACCCCATTTTATTTTAGTTTTCATTATATGATTTAATGAAGTTGAATTAGATCCAATATCAAGACATTGCCTATAATTATCACATGATATCACAGCAACACGACTCACATTGGTCCATGTGAATTGTTTAATGAACATTGTATTATTGATCTAGCCACCAATATGCTTATGACACTCTGGATCAGAGAGGAGGAAAGAAACCAACTGCCTCATATTATCTTAGGGAAGAGTTAAGTATAAACTGCTTGGGATGGAATACTTAAATCAAGATGGCCAGGAAAGAGATTCCTGAGAAGGATCATAGAATCTTTTCATGGGAAATATTCAATAAGAAAAAAATATATCTATTCCTATTGGTAATAAACAAAGAGAAGAACTGAGGATGGATTTTTTTTTTGTCCCTTTCAGACAGAGGATTCTGTTATTCCTGGAGGATTATAACTAAGATTAAAATAAAAATGTATGGTTTTTCAGGTCATTTGCTGGCAGACTACTTGATTAAAATTGCTAGTTTACTCTGTGTACCTTAGTAACACATGCTTTCTGTTGCTTTCTCCTTGTTTCACCAGTAATTCCTTAATAAAATGGAAAATTCTTATGAAATAAGACTTATTGCAGGTATTCAGCAAGCCTTTTGCTTACCATATTAGCTTTCCAAGGCTGCCATACAAATCACCACTAACAGCGTGGCATAAACCACAGAAATTTATTGTTTCATCGTTCTGGAGGCTACACGTTCAAGGTCAAGGTGTGGGCAGGACCTCACTCCCTCTGAAGGCATGAGGAAAGGACCTGTTCCAGGCCTTGCTCCTAATGTCTGGTAGTTCTTTGTCTTGTGAAGCCCCAGAATCTTCACATGATGTTCTCCCCACATGCATGTCTCTGTGTTCAAATAACCCCCTTTTTCTAAGGATACCGGTTATCTTGGTATAGGGATCCCCCCACACCAGTATGACTTCCCCTTAACCCATCAACTCTGCAACAACCCTGTTTTCAAATAAGGCCACATTCTGAAGTACTAGGGTTAAGACCATAACATAAGAATTTGGAAGTGGGGGAGATACAATTCAACCCATAACTTTACCCTTTTTCTTAAAGCAACAATGCTTTGTCTGTGAAATTATGGCTGTGGGAAAGGAAGTAAAATAGTGGTTTTGAAGAGTGGTATGACAACCACGACTTCTAGTTTCAATTTCTAGTCGTCCTGCTTATTTTTCTTCTTGGTTTTGAAGAAGAAAAATAACAGAAGTCTTAGACACTTGTAAGTGTCCATAGTCATCCTGAGTTTTTTCGTGAGAGACAATATAATAGCAATAGAGATCCAACTACTCATCTTAGAAGAATGTGCAAAATTACCAGGCAACTTCAATGTGTCAAGAAATTGCTACTTTTAGATTTGAGCATATAAACACGGCTGACATACACCTCAGCTTCCTGCTACCATTTTCCTCAAGATTAAGAGTCTTCAAAGCAAACCCCAGACCAAGCAAAACTGTGAAGTAAAGGAGAATGGCCTTTCGGCTCTTCCCGTCTCTTCCTTCCCTCACTTCCTCCCCTTGCACAGCTGGCCTCACACACTTGCCCGTGTCTGTCTACTTGTCCTGGCCCACATCCTCTGGGGTCCTACAGTCATTCTCCCCGAACCTGCCAACCTTGCTGTTTGGCCCATCCTGACACTACCTCACCAGGTTTATTATTACGGAATCTACCTGCAGAAATCTGCCAGTTCCGGATTTCTTCAGAAAAGACATGATTTTTTATCATAATTTGCAAAACTAATGATAAGGTGGTTGTGGGAAACTGATAAAGGATCCTTCCATCCCTTCTAGGTAAATCTGTGTTGAAAAAATAAAACTTCTGAAACAACAATGTCTCTGTTGTATAATTCAGCATGGTGGCTTTCACTGGGATTCTCATACAGGGAGAGCTACGTAATTTGCAGGGTCCAGTGCAAAATGAAAATGAAAGGGCCTGGAACCAGTGCCCCAAACCAAAGAGGACAGGCAACCCCCAAAGGATTATAACCTCCACACCAGTACACACTTGGTACCTGGATTGAGAATGTTCCAGAGGGTCCCTCTGAGTCACCTGCCAAGGGTGCTGGGGTGCTGCTACTTGAGATACCGTAGGCCATGCACCTGACTCTGCCCCACCTGTACCGGCACCAAGGCCACTGCCAGGGACAGGATGGGACAAGAGAATGCAGGCTCCTCACTATGCTGAGACGACCTGGTTGCTGTGCCAGGGAGAGTGTAACAGTGGTCTTGGGGGTAGATTGGGGAGGAGGAGGCAAGGTGGGCCCAGGATACCAAGGGGCAGAGAGCAGGCAAGGACCTAGGGGAGGGGGTGACAGGGGCACTGCATGTGAGCCAAGGCTCCAGGTCCCCAGTGAATGCTCCATTGTCCCATCAGACTTCACTTACAAAACACAAGTTCAAAGATTAAACTCTTGAGCTTCAAGACACTAGCCACAGAGCATCAAGCCCCAAACACAGTAGCATCTAGAAAATGGGGTGATATTTTCATGCACATAGATCTTTGGAGGGGTCCTTCAATCCTATGGCATCATAAGCCCACCAAGACATAGTACAAACAGTTTAGGATTTGGAAGGAGAAGACCCAGATTTGTGTTCTGAGTTTCAAACCTACCAATTAGATAATGTTATCATTAAACTTTCCAAAACCACACTTTATCATTTGTGATGTTATCATGTAAGCTTGTATCCTGTAAGGGTTAAATGAAATAAAGTTAGCATGACAGAGACTACAAACTAGCCACCAAATCCATTCGCTTCATCTCTGGGTACACAGCTAGACTATGTTCCCTTGTCCTTCTTACAGATAGGTGGAGCCATATGACTAAGTTCTCTACAACAAAATGAGAGCAGACATGACATATGTCACTGCCAGGCCAAGCCCAGAAACATCTCCCACAACACTTCTCCATACCTTTCCTATTCTGCAGGCTGGTGATAAATGCTGATGAGGCCTCAGAAACAGGAAGTCTTAACCTGGGGTACATGGAGCCCCAAAGGATCTAGGGATAGACTTCAAAGAATCTGTGATATAAATGAGAAAACCTTTAAATCTGTATTTTCACCAACCTCTCTTTAAAGTGTTGCATTTCCAGGGTGCCTGGGTGGCTCAATGGGTTAAGCCTCTGCCTTCGGCTCAGGTCGTGATGTCAGAGTCCTGGGATGCAGCTCCGCATTGGGCTCTCTGCTGGGCAGGGAGCCTGCCTACCCCCGCCCCCACCGTCTGCCTCTCTGCCTGCTTGTGATCTCTCTCTCTGTATCAAGTGAATAAATAAAATCTTTAAAAAATAAAAAAATAAAATNATGAGAAAACCTTTAAATCTGTATTTTCACCAACCTCTCTTTAAAGTGTTGCATTTCCAGGGCGCCTGGGTAGCTCAATGGGTTAA
>LNAC01000049.1:4194206-4304349 GCA_002007465.1 Ailurus styani | reverse complement strand
AAATAAATAAAATCTTAAAATAAAAATAAAAATAAAAATAATAAAAATAAAAAATAAAGTATTGCATTTCCTTTCATTATTAATGTAGGGAACAAAGTATAGCACTAGGAGTAGCATCTGACTCTTTCACCAATAAAAACCACCAACGTTGTCATATTTCATTGCAATCGTTGCTGATATCTCAAAATACAATGTATGCTCATCACTACTCTGATATTATAGTAGTTACTAGACCCATGGCTAGATCTTATTATTCAATGCATTAATAAAAAGAACATGTAATACTATGTCACAAATTAGTTCCTTTAAAACTTTAATGACATTTCAACATAATTTTCATTACGTAATTGTAAATATTTTATTTTATGCATCTGTGAACATTATTCTAAAAAGGAAGTTTGGAGGCTCAACCAGAATGCTGAAGTGGCCCATGACACAAAAAACTTAAGACCCCTGGTAAGATTATGCCAAGGAGGAAAAAAAATCTAGACCCAAAAGCCTATTTGCTATGGGATTCCATCTACATGTCTTTCTGAAAAAGGCAAATTTATAAGGACAGAGATCAGTGAGGGAGGAAAGGAGTCTGACTACAAAGGGATACATGGGTAGTTTTTGGAGGGATGGCAATGTTCCAGATCTCAGATGTGATGATGGCTATGTAACTGTATATGTTTGTCAAAACTATCTGAACCGTGTACCTGAAAAGGGAGAATTTCACTATATGTTAAATTAGACCTAAACAGGGGCACTGGGTGACTCAGTTGGTTAAGCATCTGTCTTCGGCTCAGGTCATGATCCTGGAGTCCCAGGATTTTTTTTTTTAAAGATTTTATTTATTTATATGACACAGAGAGAGAGATCACAAGTAGACAGAAAGGCAGGCAGAGAGAGAGAGGAGGAAGCAGGCTCCCCACTGAGCAGGGAGCCCAATGCGGGCCTTGATCCCAGGACACTGAGATCATGACCTGAGCCGAAGGCAGAGGCTTTAACCCACTGAGCCACCCAGGCGCCCCCGGAGTTCCAGGATTGAACCCCACAGCAAAAGAAGAAAACTCAGCTCTTCATCAAACCCAGTAAAAATTAAACAAAACAAAAAAACAAAGACCCACATTGCATGCTTAGTCATTGTTATGGGCTGAACTGTGTCCCTTTAAATGTATATGCTCAAACCCCCATAACTCTGAGTATGAATGTATTTGGACACAAGGTCTTCAAAGAGGTAATTAAGTTAAACTGAGGTAATAAGGGTGGCCCCTAATTCAAGATGATTGGTTTCCACATAAGAAGAGGAAATCTGGACACAAATACACAGAGAGAGAGAGAAAAAAACCACATAAGGACCTTCTCAGGAAGAAGGTGGTCCTCTACGCGCCAAAGAGAGATATCTCAGATGAAACCAACACCTTGATCTTGGACTTGCAGCTTCCACAACTGGAAGAAAATACACTCCTGGCATTGAAGGCACCCCATCTGGTACTTCATTATGGCAGCCGCAGCAAGACAAAATACAGCTGTCGCTAATTTTCAACTACATATTTCATTTAAAATCATAGCATTGTAGAGCTGAAACTTACCCCAGCATCAATTATCCAATCCAAGCCTGTCATTCCGTGTACGGTAATAATAACTAGTGGTCTTGAGGGCCTACTGTGTGGCAGGCACTGTGAGGGGTGGAATGGAGGTCACTTCATCCCCCAAACCAGCATCCTGTCTCAATGACTGTAAAGACATCTTGAAATGCAAAGTTGTAGAGAGGTTGGTTGTCTGGCAAAGGTCTGAGACCAACTGGAACTCATTCCCGTCTTGGGCTCTGCAGGTATTTTATAAAGGACGAGAGGATCTAAGCCCTTTAGGAAATGTATGAGTCTTTTGGACCAGGAACATCTGTGAGAATGGCTGGATACTAATGCCAAGGTAAGGTAAGGTGAGGTGTTCACAGGGATGAGGTTTAGATTTGAAGAGGAAAACCCAAAGCGCAGGGGTTTAGAACATGAGAAACAGAAGTTTTCACCCTACATACAGATTCATATGCTAGCACACACGCTACATGCTTTTATAGACAATCTACACAGAGGTAGGAAATTCTGGGATTTAGGAGGTTTTTCTTTTGAAGGAACTGCTTTTTTTCCTCTCATACCTATACAGTCTTAAATTGAACTCTTTTTTTTTTAAAGATTTTATTTATTTCACAGAGGGAGAGAGATCACAAGGAGGCAGAGAGGCAGGCAGACAGAGAGAGGGGGAAGCAGGCTCCCCGCTGAGCAGGGAGCCCGATGCGGGCCTCGATCCCAGGACCCTGAGATCATGACCTGAGCTGAAGGCAGAGGCTTTAACCCACTGAGCCACCCAGGCGCCCAGAACTCTTTTACTTTATACTCAAGTGTGTTCCTGACATCCTCATTAAAACCAGACTAAAAATTTCACTTTAAAACTCCTAAATAAAACCTACAGCTCATCTCTGCGGTGTGAAATGGAAGATGTTAATTGTAAGCATGAAACTATTTTTTGCAGTGTTAAGGGAAGTTGCCTCTTCTAAGCTGCATTTATGTAAGTATGTTCTAAATCAGTGGTTCTCAAACTGTGGTCCCCAGGCCAGCAGCACTAGCATCACCGTGGGCTGCGGACTTGCTAGAAATGCAACATCTCTAGCCCCACCCAGACATACTGAATGAGAAACTCTGCAATCTGTGGTTTTCGGGTTTTTTTGTTTTCTTTTAAGATTTTATTTATTTATTTGACAGAGAGAGAGAGAACACTGCAGGGGGAGTGGGAGAGGGAGAAGCATGGTTCCCAGCGAGCTGAGCAGGGAGCCCGACGTGGGCCTTGATCCCAGGACCCTGGGATCATAACCTGAGCCAAAGGCAAACACTCAACGACTGAGTCATCTAGGCGCCCCAATCTGTATTTTAGTAAACCCTCTGGGTGATTTTGATACATGCCTACATTTTAACACCTCTGCTCTGTAACAAATATTTTCTAAATTTTGAAAGTCTTTAAATCTTTAATAAGTAATCACCCAAGAATTACCCAAGACAATTATTGAATTATTTTCCATCAAAGATTCAACTCCACCTATCAAAGTGATTCCTGTATTTTGGTCTTTTGGGTACTTTTCAATAACAAGAGTCTGAGAGCTTTGAAAGAATCCAAGGAGCCTAATTAAGCAATCGGGAAATTCCAAATAATGGGCACTTTAATTGTTTTCAAAGTTTCAATTTTCCATTCTGTGAAAAAAAGGGCCATTTCTGTGAAAATATTATTTTGAAGCATAACCTATTCCATTTAGTGTTTTGAAATCAAAATAAGGAAATACCAAAATGTTAACAGTAATTAGTTCTGGGCAGAAGAATTATAGATGTATTTTATTCTTGTCTTTATATTAATATTTTTTTCTTTAAAATACTAAGGTAAAATTAGGTAAGCATATGAGCTTCCATTAAACTAAGTGAAACTCATCATTCATAATGACCATAGCGAGATCCACTAGTCATAGGTAAAGTTTTTTTTTTAAGATTTTATTTATTTATTTATTTCAGAGAAAGAGAGAGCATGAGCACACGAGCTGGGGCTAGGGGCAGAGGGAGAGGGACAAGTAGACTCCCTGCTAAATGGGGAGGCCAAAGTGCAGCTCAGTCCCAGGACCCTGAGATCATGACCCAAGCAGAAGTCAGACTCTTAACCAACTAAGCCACCCGGAGATGCGGAAAGATTTTTTTTGAGATGGGGGCAGAGGGACAAGAGGAGAGAACCTCAAGCAGGCTCTGCGCCCAGTGCACAAGCCCAAGGTGGGGCTCCATCTCTCAACACATGAGATGAACCTGAGCTGAAATCAAGAGTCAGATGCTCAAAAGACTGAGCCACCCAGGAACCCCAAGAAAGATTTTTTTTTAAGATTTTTTTATTTATTTGACGAGAGAGAGAGACGGAGAGAGAGGGAACACAAGCAGGGGCAGAGGGAGAGGGAGAAGTAGGCCCCCACTGAGAAGGGAGCCAGATGTGGGGCTTGATCCCAGAACCCTGGGATCATGACCTGAGCTGAAGGCAGACCTTTAATGACTGAGCCACCCAGGTGCCCCGAGATTTTTTTATATATATAAATTGACAAAGAAAGCATTTTCAATGAACAAGACTGAACAGAGACCTTTTTCCCCCATTGTTTTTCTTCTTTTCCTTCTCACATGTCACAGATGGACTGACTATACTACATAGGAATTAGGTAGGAAATATTCTAGGGAAGAAGTCCAAACAGATTTATTTAAATGCCAAAATGTTTTCTACACTAAATAAATAATTTGCTTTGGAATCTATAGAGAAATTCTTTTTCTAATACATAGAGTCATTGTATGTGGCCCCTTGTCATGCTTAACTGTCTTCAGTTCCATAGGCTGTTGATGGCAGTTTGGTTGAATGGCAGTTATATTGTAGTAAGATCGGATTCATATTTTAACTACTCACTCTTTACTGCAGCAACCGAGTTTGAAGTTTTTTATTGTCCTCACTTTGATTCTTCAAGATGTGTTTTCCTTAACATAGATCTATTGCTTCCATTTTTAAATGTTTTTCATTTAGATTTCCTTTAGGTACTTCCTGTGAATTTTATGGGCCTCCATTTGTATTATTGCTGTAGTTGTCATTTCTGAAATCAATGAAGCACAGTCTTTCACAGGGCTGACTTGTACCAATCTAGTGAGCTAGAAGAAGATTTGGCATTTTGTTTCTCTACAATTTCCTACCCAAATAATGACTCTGTAATGTTGTTAGACTAACTTTTCGAAATCTTAAATATGGCCTCTTTTCTTATGTTCATTTTTGTCATTTCCCATATACCGTGGTATTTATTGTCTTCGCAGTGTGGTTTAGTGAGCGTCAAAAGCCCTGGATTCAGTCCAATTTCCGCCATTTACCGATTCTATGAATCACTTACCTCCTTTGAACTCCACTTTTTTCAGCTGTAAAATGGAAGTAATATTAACTACATCACAGTGGTTATAAAAAAATAATATTATGTGAAAAGAAATAATATCATAGTGAGACCATAAAATTTTAGAGTAATTACTTTTATTGCTTTCTCTCCTGATGCAAGTGCCCCAGGTAGCGTAAAGTAAGTACAGATGGGAATGGAAAAAGTGTAATTCAAAAGAATTAAAGTTTGTGTTCAGAACTGAGCCTAGAGCTTGTCCTTGTCACAGTCGCTCTGCCACATACCTACCTTTCCCCTGCACCCTCCTTTTTTCAGCTATCTTCTCCAGATGGTTTGGTTGGGGAAGTTTTTAACCAAGCCTAGGAGGCATTTCTATACTGAAAGAGTTTCTAGGGTGAGGTTGGAGGCTGGTAGTTAAAAAAAAAAAAAAGTCCTAGAAGGAAACAAAATCTAATCTAGCCCTTCAGCCATCTGTTCAACCTATATAGTTTCCCTCCAGAAATCACTGGTACATTCTTCCCTTGAGCTAGTTTGGGGACAGATAGGGACCTGAAAGAGGGATAAAAACAGCTGGATGGCTACGCAGGTGTGCATTTCGGTACGCATAGAGTCGCTTCGTTTCATGGGGATAAACTGAGTATTGGAAGGGAAGGGAAGATCGATGGGCTTTGTGACATGGATGAAAGGCACAGTTCCAGAGCCACCACTAGGAGTCTGAGATGTCAGACAGGAACACGTGTGTAGGGAGAGCTGAGTCTTAGAGTAACTGGAGAAGGAGAGCAGAAGTCATAGTTCAAGGTCACGAAGATTTGAAAGGTGACACTAACAAGGTGGTTGGTGGTAAGTACAGATACACTGGGGACTGCAGTTTAGTGGTCAATCTCTCTTACTTCACTGCATTGTTCGCTCTGCTCGTTACAATTTTTGTCCCATAGAGGATACCTCATTTACCTTCTATTCTCTTTTTTTAAACCCCTGTCTGATAGTTCTCAAAATTTAAAAATTATTTGTACTAATGATAATAATAATGGAAAATAGCATCACCTCAAAACTATGGGTGGATTCTGCATACCTAATATAAGAACAAGAGAACTCTTATGACACTAAATGACTCAATGTATTCACTGAAAACACGGTCCTTCGATTAACCCACCTATTTGCAGACGATAATAATATTTTTTACAAGGATATTAGGATAATGAATGGGACGAATGTTTATAAAGCATTGAAAATACTGCAGTTTAATTTTTATGTATTTTTCCATGATGTGTGTATGTACTGTGAAAAAACACCTTAAAAAGAAAGATGGCAAGATCTACTTTGCTGGCCCGAAAGACAGAGATTAAAGAACTTCCTCATTTTAAGTTAAAAGAAAGCATTACTGCCATCTATTCTATTATTTTTATGTTTCTACTTATAATTTTGGGTTTTTTTAGTTTTTATTTAAATTCCAGTTAGTTAACACACAGTACAAATATTAGTTTCAGATGTACAATTCAATGCCTCAATACCTACATACAATACCCAGTGCTCATCATAGTAAGTGGACTCCTCAATCCCCATCACCCATAACCCATCATCTGTTCTAAGAACTACAAAGGATTTTAGGTTGTTAGAGACTAGAGGAGCTACTTTATTTGTTCTTTGATTATGTCCTACTTACAGCAACAGAGACAAATTCATTATTTGACTCAAAAAAATTATTAAGCATCTACTATGCACTATTTTGGGTTCTAGAGATTCGATTTTATTAATAATACATGATTCCCGTCCTCACTATAGTCTATTTAAGAAATTCTGTCTCATTTCAAAAGAGTGAAAAAGGAAAATGCAATCATGCATTTCAAAAACTTTGTGGTCTATGCAACAGAGAGATAGTTTGCTCAAAGAGAAGAATAATTCTATCCATCTGCCAATGTTACTTTAAAAAACACGTCATACTTCCAGGTCTAAACATTCCTAGATATAAAATGTTCCGAACTAAAAAAAAAAAAAAAATTTAAGTGTGAATTTTTAAGTAAGAGAATATATGTGAAGTGCAACAAAGAAAGAGTCTTTAATGGGTTACAAAGAAAAATGTTGAACTAAATATCAACTTTGGGCAGCTGGGTGGCTCAGTGGGTTGAGCCTCTGCCTTTGGCTCAGGTCATGATCTCAGGGTCCTGGGTGAGCTCTCTGCTCAGTGGGGAGCCTGCTTCCCTCTCTCTCTCTGCCTGCCTCTCTGCCTACTTGTGATTTCTCTCTTTCTCAAATAAATAAATAAAATCTTTTTTAAAAAAATAAATAAAAATAAATATCAACTTCAGTTGAATTAAAGCCAAAGAATCCTGAAAGAGCAAGTTTTGCCACTGATAAGCTATTATTTCATACAAATCGGTCATTAAAAAGTAGGTGTTTGGGGGTATCAGTGATGTCTAGCAACACCAAATAAATAATAATGAGATAGGAAATTAAGGTTTTGGCTCCTTTAATGTGGCTGTCCAAAGGTAACTGCTCACCCCTTTTATAGAGACTCAGCTGTCAATGCGATCTTCCCAGGAGAAGATACTGTCAACAGAGAGGGACAACCAGCCACATTACTCACTAATGGGTCCACACCTACGACCTCTCAGCAGCATACCATAGCAGATGCAGTAGGTTGTGTGTTAAAACAAACAATCACCAACACCAGGGTTATAATAGATTATCCAGGACACAAGAGTAATTTACAAAACCCAGTAACGTCACCCTGGCCAATCTTCTCCACACATGAAATGATGGAGTTTTTCGATAGGAGGAAAAGACCTAAGTGAGCCTTCCATTAGACAGAAGCCTCCAAAGTCACAGACAACTTTAGTCACTCTAAGGCTACTAAATTTGCCATAATATGGCAGAAAAATAAAAATAAAAAATCAGCATCATTAACGAACATTTCTTCAGTGTCTATGGTGAGTAAAACATGATGCTAAGGACACACACAGAAATAAAACACAATACCTGACCTCAGAGGGCTTATAAACCATTGAGAAAGAGAACGTAAACATTGCAAGTGAAGGAAAATACAAGGCAGCGAGAGGGAACGGACAGCACTAGCTGAGCGTTAGATCTGAAAAGGGGGAACCAGCACTTAACAAAGATTCTTCACACATCTGTGAGCCAGTCACTGACCAACACGCTCTTCATAGTTACAAGCTTAATTCGGGTTTTATGAAAACAGACTCTATCCTAAGGAAACAATCCAAAATTTAAGCAAAAATCTAGGCACAAAACATTCTAAAACATTATTGGCGACCATGAATTACTGGAAACAATCTAAATATTAATAGAAAAGAACTTCAATACAACTATATGGAAAAATTGTATGTAGCCATTAAAGGAGATATTGACAAATCATGGTAAGTATGGGAAAATGCTAACTGCAATAAAACTAGAAGAGTACCCAAAAAGAAGTATAGAAACCATAGATGCATTAGGTGCTTAACTCTGCATCTTTTTTAAAAAAACTATGAAATACTACACTAAATTTTTACTCTGAAAATTAGTAAATAAAGGGGAATTATTAAGCATTTGCCCTGCCTTTTTAGGAGAAAGCAGAGTTTGTGAAGGAAAACTGTTCTTTACAAAATAATTCCAGCTAATGAATGCAGAAAAAGCAGAATTAGAAAACCACCATTTTGCAATCCCCAACAAGATAATTTATTCAGGCAAGAATCTCAGCGGATGCCCAAACCATTAGATGAAAAGATGAGACTCAAAAGAGCCAAAATTTCATGCCATAATTACCTGCCAATTACACAGGGGGAAAAAATGGAGGTATGTGAATCATTTATTACAAAATCCTAAGAACTGTCAAATCTAAGTAGTAGGGGTGTGTGTGTGTGTGTGTGTGTGTGTGTGTGTGTGTGTGTGTGTGCTCCTTGTGCTGGTTTTTCCATTTTTTAATATATTTAAATTTTTATTATATAAATTTGAAAACTATATATAAGAAAAAGACTAAGAAGGAATATACCAAAATATTAACAGTAAATATGTCAATATAACTATAGGCGATTTCCTGGGCGCCTGGGTGGCTCAGTCATTTAAACATCTGCCTTCAGTTCAGGTCGTGAAATCCCGGGATTGAGCCCTGTGTCTGGCTCCCCGCTTGGCGGGAAGTCTGCTTCTCCCTCTGCCCCTTCCCCTACTTGTGCTCTTTCTTTCTAATAAATAAATAAAACCTTAAAAAAAAAAAACTATAGGCCATTTCCCTCTCAATTTCAAAAATATGATTTTGTAATTCAAATTTTTTCTTAATGATTACATATTATTTTTATCATCAGAAAAAGTCAGTAAAAGAAATGCAGACATCAGGTAGAAATCTGTGTGAAAAATAAAAAACCTTAAGCCTCTCCATGTAAGGCAACAGTGATGTTGGGCTATTGTTGCTTTGGTTCTGACGTTATTTAATATATTAATAGCTTCCAAAAGGAAGTTCAAAGCATATTAAGTCATATTTCAAATAGTATCTTGGCAAAGCAAGAGGGAGGACTGCAAAACCAGGCCAACCCAGACACAAACTGCCCACACAGTTCATTAATAAACAGGACATTTTTTTTCATCTTGAGAAAAAATGCAATCTAATACCTCCAGGGAAATTCTTTTCTGCATAGTTATTCAATAATAGAGAAGCCTGGAAAGCGACAAGGCTGGAGGAACAGCAGTGGAGAAATGGGGAGAGCTCTTGGAATGATAAGGGGAAACAAATCAGAGGTTTAGTTTCCAATGACGCAAGTGAAAACCACGTCAGTGCCGATCAGGACCAGGTAGCGAGTCAGGAGACAGCCTCTCCGCACTGCTCACTGAGACCAGCTAGTCCCACGTCACGTTCAAGTTGGGCACACAAGAAACCTGCGAACAGCAGGGTTAGCAAAGCATACAAATAGGAGCCTTCAGGGATCCATTCATCAGAAAGACCAAGAGACTCAATACGCAGAACCTGCCGCAAGATGACAGAGTAAAGAGATAAGGTTACAGAAAAATATGTAAAATATATCAATGCCAACAAGCAAGAGAAAGCATTTAGCCTGGAGCTAAGAATAATGGCATTAAATAAAATTAAGAAAAAAAATTGTAGTAAGAAGGATTTAAATGATATCACCGCAACATCTCTTACTACTTGCCTTTACACACTACTGCATAATTTAATAGTCTTGCCTTCCGTGCACAGTGACTTGCCGAGGTTAGTGCTCTTCCATTTCAGTCTGGTGGAGGCTTACACTGAGTCTTCACTGAAGTATAGTGCAGTGGTGCCCAGATTTTGCTGCCCATGAGGACCACCTGGGGAACTGTTGCAATCCCAATGGTCAGGTGGTATACCATACCTATTAAACCCAAATATCCGGGAGTGGGAGCCACGCATCAGCATACTCGAAGATGGCCAGGAGAATCTGGTGTACATACAAGTTTGGGCACTACTGGCCCGGTAGGTGGAGGCAAATGCGGGGAGCTCGATCAATGACAGAATTCATGCCAATTGACATATTTTAAGAAAAACCTCCCCCACAAGTGCTAGCAACCCAGTAAAGTCATGTAAGTTCTACACAGGAAGAGGCAAAAACAGCTATGGGCCGAAAAGTGCAGTGCCCAGCAAGTCGCAACGACGGAGAGAAGCTGGTGAATTGTACCGCAGGTGCAGCTTGGTAAGGAGCCATGGTTGGAATGGCGTAAGGACTGACTCAGTACTCGCTGAAAATATAGTCAGTGCCTTTTTTCACCTCTTTGATGGGTAACACTTGAGAGTCCACATACACTGTTACCATTTGAAGCCAAATGCATTAACATTTCTCATCCCTAATCGATGTTGGCTTTATTTCGGAATATCAAACCATTTTGAATTGTTTCCATGACTCTTTTTATCTTCTCCTAGGGTCTATTAATATTCCTCACATAATAATCTGGGGAGTCTCTTGAATCACGGCAATTTTCACAACAGATATAAAGTGATTTAAGTATATGAATTTGCAAGTGACTTGAAAAGCAAGATCAAGTTTATTTCACTTGAAAAGCACACAATATATTGAGTTTGGCTTTTGAAAACAGACTTACAATTTTGCTTATATACTCTGTAGAAGAGGCCCAAGGTTCTCCCCTCTCTCTCTCAAACAGTGTCCTCCATCAGAAGAAACCCAGATGCACTCATCCCTGCTCCCATCCAAAGCCCACCAGCCTGTCCCTAACCCCTCTTTCTCCTGGCCCTCTCATGGCCCCTAGCTATCAATGACAAGGATTTTACAAGGTCACAGGGGAAACTTAACCACCTAATTTGGGGTAGAAGTAAGAACAGTGTTTCCCACAAATGGCCACGTCCCCATTACCAAGCCTGAGCTATTGTAGGGAAGTGGAGGACAGACCTCAGGTCTTTGGGCTGCTGGGAACCCCAGCAGGTCGGTCATGGAACTGTCATGTTCACTAATCCAACAGGATGGGAACTTTCTTTCCAGAGCTGCCTCACTTTTGTTGCTGCCAGTAACCCAGGGCTGAGACCGACACATTCACTCCCTACCCTTCCTAAGCCTCCTCTTTATTGACATATAATCCACACACAACACAATTTATCCATGTAAACTGTACAGCTCAATAGTTGTAGTATATTCATGGGGGTTGTGCAACCATCACAATTTTCAGACATTTATATCACTGCAGAAAGAAACGCTGCACCCATCAGCAGTCATTTTCCATTTCTCCCCAATGGCAGGCCCCCAACCCCCAGCCCCAGGCAACTGCTAATACACTTTTGTGTAATACACTTTTGTGTAATACACTTTTGTGTAATACACTTTTGTGTATTACCACTAATTACACTTTTGTCTTTAGGATTTGCCTATTCTAGAGATTTCACATAACTACAATCATACAATATGTGGCTTTTTGCGTTGACTTCTTTCACTTAGAGTAACAGTTTCAAGGTTCATCTCTGTATCAGTGCTTTGTTCCTTCTCATTGCCAAAAAAATTCCATTATATGGATTTAACACATTTCATTCATCCATTCATCAATTGATAAGCATTTGGTTCTTTCTACTTGTGGATATTAGGAATAATGCTGCTATAAATATTTGTGTGCAAGTTTCTGTATGGACATGTGTTTTCCTTTCTCTTGGGGATAAACCTGGGAGTCCAACTGTGGGATCCTATGTAGCCCTATGCTTAATCTGTTGAGAAACTGCCAGACTCTTTCACATAGCAGCCGTGCCATTTTACATTCCCACCAACAATGTAGGAGGGTTCCAGTTTCTCTACATCCTCATCTATACTTGTTATTACCTCTCTTTGATTATAGTCATCCTAATGGGTGTAAAGTAGTTACCTACTTTTGATTTACATTTCCCCATTGGCTAGTGACATTGAGCATCTTCTAAAAAAAAAGATTTTATTTGTTTATTTGTCAGAGAGAGAAAGAGAAGAGAGAGAGAGAAAGAGAGAGCACAAGCGAGGGGACCAGCAGGCAGAAGGAGAAGCAGGCTCCCCGCTGGGCAAGGAGCCTGATGCAGGACTCAGTCCTAGGACCCTGGGATCATGACCTGAGCCAAAGGAGGACACTTAATGGCCTGAGCCCAGGCATCCCTCCCCATTGAGCATTTTTCCATGTGCTCGTTGGCAATTTATGTATCTTCTTTGAGAAAATATTTATTTAAATCCTTTGCCCCTTCAGACAGCTGGTGCCCTGCCTGGCACCCCACATGGCATTCTCCGCTGGGGATGGGTCAGGTATGGAGAGCCCCTCCCTCCTCCCTGGCAGGACTGGAAAGGGGGCTGCCCCCTTGCCCACCATGCTATGTAGGTGTGTGGGGAACCTGATACTAAACCATTTGTAGGGGACCTGCTTCTGGGCCTGGGTTTCCTAGGTTGCAGAACAGCTCCCTCGCTGGGATCTATTGAAAGTCAGCCTGGACACAAGGGTTTGTGAAAGAGAGAGATTTATTTGTTTGTTTGTTTGTTTGTTTGACAGAGAGAGAGAGAGAGAGATCACAAGTAGGCAGAGAGGCAGGCAGAGAGAGAGGAGGAAGCAGGCTCCCTGCCGAGCAGAGAGCCTGATGCGGGGCTCAATCCCAGGACCCTGCCATCATGACCTGAGCTGAAGGCAGAGGCTTTAACCCACTGAGCCACCCAGGCGCCCTTGTAGGTTTTTAATAAAGCAATGATTTTTATCTGTTTTGTCAAATGCTGCAATCCCAGCACCTAACACAGTACCTAATCCATAGGATACCCTTAATAAACATTTGTTGAATGAATGAACAACATTCATGTACACACAAATTTTAATCTTTCGGGAAGTATATCGCATCCTGTTTAATTATGGTCTTTTGAAACCATGGAAATGACCCTGGCTCTCAACCCAGTGAAATATTAGGGGCTCGCTCAGCTAAGCACAAACAGCAGGAGCACCTACATCCCTTCTAGTCTTTAATCTTGACTAACTCCCTCTTATTGACAGAGGACTTGCTGCCAATCAGTGTAGCAATGGAATAGCCACCCTAGACCTCTCCCTGCTACCTGAACTACAACCGAGAATGGACTTCAATGGTCCTTCCTTGCTTGCCTTTCAAGGGACAATTATACACACAGTTGAAATCTTTTCTTATTTTAAGTGAGAGTCATCTAGTTCTATAGAAACTAATTTGTAAGGATCCAAAGAAACTCAGAGACACCAGAGTAAAGGTCTAGGGGGTCCTCATGAGCACACCATCAGAAGGGCACTTTCAGGTCTTCGCATGAGAACAGATGACAGACCATCAAGAGTCATGCAGCTGAGGCGAGCCTGGAGTGATGAAGGCCCAGACCCTGGAAGTCCACTAAAGCCACCACAGATGAGAAGCCATCTTTGCTGACCTCTGTAATATTTTTGGCCATAACAGACACCCTTCTTATTAAAAGCATTAAGTCTCGGGCGCCTGGGTGGCTCAGTGGGTTAATGCCTCTGCTTTCGGCTCAGGTCATGATCTCAGGGTCCTGGGATCGAAGCCCGCATCGGGCTCCCTGCTCAGCGGGGAGCCTGCCTCCCCCTCTCTCTCTCTGCCTGCCTCTCTGCCTCCTTGTGATCTCTCTCCCTCTGTGAAATAAATAAATAAAATTTTTAAAAAAAAAAAAAGCATTAAGTCTCCTTTTGAGTAAATGAGTGCTGATTGGAATAATTCTCTTTACTTTGGTCAAACTCATTGGAAGAAATATAAGTGGTATGAAGGGAAAAGGAGCATTTCAAATCCTAAGAGAAGGACCCTCCACAGTCCGGCTATGAATAGATTCAAGACTATATACCTCAATTATATATTGACGTATAATGTACAAAAATAAAACTATAAGGTATTTATTAAAGTATACAATGTGATGATTTAATATACATATACATCATGAAATTTGGATTCCAATTGTTTAATTAGCCATTCTATTACCTGATATATTTACCTTTCTTTTTCAGTATGAACCCTGAAGTTCTATTCTTCTAGCAAATTTCAATTATATAATACAATATAGTGTTAAGTATGTAGTTATCAACTATAGTTGCCACATTATACATTAGACAAAGTATTTTTTATATTATTTTCATTATGTCACTTTTCTAAACTTGTATCCTTTATTGCTCCCTATTATCTACAGAAAGAATTTCAAACTCCTTGGCACGGAATCTAAGGTTCCCAGTATCTGGTCCTACCTTGTCCCCCCAGCTTTTTCCCACCTTTCTTCAAACCTGAAAGCCACCTCTTCTGTCTTCCAAAAATGTCATACTGATTCCATACTAACTCTGCACTTGCTTGAACACAATGATTTCATATGTTTCTACATCTTGGCCATTATATTTTAGAAAAGCAATCTAGTGACAGATGGTGAAGGCTTTCTGTTTCTTAGCTGTACACTTAACAATTTTCTTTTGGTCCTAGCTTATTAGTTGTATTTTTATTTCTCAAATCAAAATGTTAATATCAAAAGTTAGAGAAGCAGATGCAAACACAGGAAGACAGAGCAGTTATATATACCAAAAACAAACAAACAAAACACAGGAAGAGCAGAGCAGTTAATGTTAGTATCAAAAGTTATAGAAGCAGATGCAAACACAGGAAGACAGAGCAGTTACATATACCAAAAACAAACAAACAAAAACACATATTTTAAAATATCTAAAACAATAAGCAAAATTAACAATCTAACAAGTTATGACTACCTAATAATAAGCTTTTTATTTTTTATTTTTTTAAGATTTTTTAAATTGATTTTTGAGAGAGAGAGAGAGAGCACACATGCACATGCATGAGCATGAGCAGAGGGGAAGGGCAGAGGGAGAGGGAGAAGCAGACTCCCAGCTGAGCAAGGAGCACAGTGCAGGGCTGGATGCCGGAAACCTGGCATCATAACCTGAGCCAAAGGCAGACGCCCAACCGACTGAGCCACCCAGGTGCCCCAATAAAAAGCTTTTTTAACAGCAAAGAAATAGGGGGAAAGAATGATGACTACTTTCTGTTCAAGTGAGTTTGGTGTGAGCTTTTTTCCCCAGTAAACCTAAAGAACAGTTTACATTTTTAAAGTATCCTTCATAAATCACATTGCAGCACAATAAATAGATCTCTTAATAAAATAAAAACCTCACTAACCAGATGCCTTCTCAGCAAACCAAACTGATAGAATTTACCCCAAATTCCCCTCAACAATAAAAACAGTTCACAAAAGGAATACACAAATAGTCTAAACAGATGAACAAATGTTCGGTGTCACTAGCAATCAGAGAAATGTAAATTAAAGTGAGATGCCACTTTTGCCACCCAAACTGGCTTTATTGTGTAATTACATATTGCACACACATGGGTTTAGGATTATACCACATTCTGTTTTGTTTTTTTTTTTTTCAAAGTATTCGCTGCAGCAAGGATAAAGTTAAATGGATACTCTCAAATATGGCTGGTAGATGTAACTTGGTTCAATCTTATTAGGAAGTGATTTTGGCATTTTTAGATTATCTATATTGTGGTCTTATAGTCTCTAAAATTTATGTTTTTAATGACTATCCAATATTTCAGCAAATGTATATATCACCAGTTATTGACTCATTCCCTATCACTAAATATGTAGGGTTTTTACCCAGTTTGCTACCATAAATGCTGCAATAAACATTTTTATATCATGTTTGACATCTCTAATTACTTTTTTCAATAAATTCTTAGAAGAAGTAGTATTGGATCAAGAGAATAACTTTTAAAGTTCTACTTTTAATCAATCCTATATGCTGGTGGTTGTCTACAAGGCTAGATCATCGGCTCTTGTAGGGCAGTGATATTTGCTTTGTTAAATGCTGTAATCCCAGACCCTAGAACAATATCTGAAACATCATATGCTTTTAATAAATATTTTTAGAATGAATGATTGAATGAATTTTGCATACATCCAAATTTTGGCACTTGTCCTTATAAACTTCCAAGACATCCTGCCCTGTCTTATTAAGGAACCCCAGAGGGGGGCGCCTGAGTGGCTCAGTCAGTTAAGTGTCTGCCTTCTGCTCAGGTCATGATCCTGGGGTCCTGGGAGGCCTTGTTTGGGTTCCTTGCTCAGTGAGGCATCTGCTTCTCCCTTACCCTCTCCCTCCTCCAACTCATGCTCTCTCTCTCAAGCAAATGATCTTAAAAAAAAAAAAAAGAAAGAAAGAAAAGAGCAAGCCTGGAGCTTCATCACCACTTGGTCAAGACATACCAGTTACAAATACGAAATTTGGACAGACTTACCTAGTCGTTCTATCTGTGTTTTAAAAGAGATATTAGAATTACATCAGCAAGTTGGCAATGACAGCCCTCACTATGGTTGCTCCAATCTGGTCTCATTGCTCCCAAACCGATTAACAGACTCAATGCAATTCCAATAAAAATTCCAGCAGGATATTTTGTAGATACTCACACATTTTACTGTAAAGCTATAGTAAACATGATAGTGTTAAAGGTATAAAGACAGACAATAGAATGACAATATGGACAATACAGATAAACATAATGATTGACAACGAAACAAAAAAGTCCAGAAATAGACTCACACATATATCGTGAATTAGTTTTCACCAAGACAACTAAATAAGGAAATGACAACCTTTTCAAAAAGAGTGCTGTAAAAATCGGATATCCTATATAAAAATAAAAATGAACCTTAATCTTTACCTCATGCCATACATAAAAATTAACTCACAATGGGTAACACACCCAACAGTAAAAGCTAAAACTATAAGGCTTCTAGAAGAAAACATAAAGAAAGTCTTCATGACCTTGGGTTGGGCAAATAATTTTTATAGGATATAAAAATCATGAATTCTGAAAGAAAAAAATGACAAATAAGGTTTCATCAAAATATAAAACTTTTACACTTCAGTAATCAGTGTTAAGAAAATGAAAAGGTAAGCCACAGGCCTGGAGAAAATATTAATACTTACATCTGACAATAGACTTGTGTCCAGGATATAAAGAACTCTTGCAATCAACAAGATGAAAAACCAATTGTAACAATGAGCAAAAAAACCAAACAGAAAGCCCATAAAAGAAGATACATGAATAACAAATAGGTACATAGAAAGATGTTCAATGTCATTAGTCATCAGGGAAATCACAAGATACTACTACACAATTCCTACAATGGCTACAACTAAATAATGATAGTTACAGAGGGGGTGGAGAAACTGAAATTTTTATACTTTTCTGGTGGAAACGCAAATTGGTTCAGCCACTATGGAAAAGAGTTTGGTGGTTTTTTATAAAGTTCAACATGCACTTATCACATGACCTGGCACTTCTACTCTTAGGTACTTACCAAAGGGAAATGAAAATATAGATCATCACAAATAGCTAAAACTGGAAACAATCCAAATATCCACCAAGTGGTGAATGGATAAACACATTTGGATATTTTGTATGATGGGATAATGTACAATCACAAAAAGAACAAAGTACTGATACAGGCAATGAATTGCCAAAGCTTTATTCTAAGTGAAAGAAGCCAGATACAAAAGATTCCATTATAGGAGTTCTAAAAAAGAAAAAACTGTAGTGATAGAAATTAGGTTGGTCATTGTCATGGGCCAAATGGTAGAGTATTGGTAGAGACATATAGGAACTTTTGGGGATGATGTAATTGTTCTATGCCTTGATCAGTTGGTCAGTTATAGGACTGCATACATTTTTCAAAACTCACTGAATTATCCACTTAAAATAAGTGAGTTTTATTATATGTGAATTATATTTGAATAAAACTGATTTAAAGCCCTTTTAATAAAATACTGTTTAATAATAGTTTCTTTTCATTTTTAAAAGTTGGGGTAAAAGAAATATTTGATGTGAAAGGGATACTGGTCTCATAGAGAAGGTAGACAAAGGGGTGAATATTGAATACATCTTTCCCTGGGTGGAGACTTATCAATAAGCAGGGCTTCTTCTCCCAGAGATTAGTACTCAAAATGATCTTATTCAATGTTAATATAAAGAAGGTGGTTGCATAGGAAGCAAAGTTTATAGATGACCCTTAAATTTATTTCAATACTGAACACTAAGTGAATGAAGATGAATTGCTGGATGATTTCATCCTGTGTAAAAAGGATAGATAATGCATCTTAAGAAAAGCAATTTAAACCTACATTAATAATATTATACAGGCTCAATTTTCCCGGGATATTTTGTTTCCTGAAGTCTTGACATCTATTGAAGACATGATAATGGTATTACGGTTTTAAAAAAATTCTTTATCTTTTAGAAGTAAATATGAAAATACTTACAATGAAGTGATGTGGTATCTGGGTTCTGCTTTAAAATTATCCAGTAGGGTGAGGAAAAGTTGAGAGGTGACAGTGGTTAAGAATATTGTGCGAACAAGATTGGACATGTATTGATGACTATTGAAGCTGATTGATGACTACAGGAGATTTCCTTTTCTAGTCTATTTTGTGTATATTTGAACATTTCCATAATAAAAAGGTGGGGATTTTAGTTTCCTACATAAAAAAAAAATCTATCTTAACATAGGTGAATTTGGTCTGGAGTCATCCTGGACTATGCCTCATGGTCCATAAGGGCATCCATCAGAAGTTGAAAATACATTCTTAAAGTATTATTGTCAAGTCAAGGCAAGGACATATGGCAGAATCATCAAGGGTGCTCATCCATCCTATGCCAAGAGCCTCTCTAGGAGACTTAATCTGATGGGGTGGTGTATTAGGAACTGAGGGTTTAAGACACAGTGCTCAGTCCCCTAGCAAGAGGAAGAGGAAAAGGCTAGGTGAACTTCCAGGATTTCTACCAATAAGCCATCATTTGGGGGATATCTGTGATCAGTAGAAAGGCAGCGTTTCACCACATCATCCCCACATGCAGTTGATGCTAGCATCAGATGGAGGACAGAAGACAAAATTATTCCATCCTATATATTAACTGCCAAAAAAAATACTATTGGAAAAAAAAAACCCAGAGAGGGGTAATTAATTGTTTTATTAGAAACTCAAAGAAAAATCTATGAAAACCAGAGACCAAAAGATAATATCGAAGACTTGAAGGTTGTAAATTCATAGAGGTGGAAAGAGTAGAATTGGGACTTTTCACTCAATCCTAGCACACTAGAAAAAGAAGATGCCACTTAAAGTTTAAAAGATATAGATTAAGTTCAAAGAAAAGGAAATAAATTTTATAAGAATGTTTTAGGCAAGAACATGAAGATGCTCATCAGGGTTTAACTAGCAAATAGCAAAATACAATTAAAGTCGAATATCAGAGAGACAAATCTTAAACACTTTGAGACTAACCATCTGAGGCACCATGAAAGTCATCTAAGCTTTTACTATCTGTCCAGCGGGGTAACTTCACAGACAGAGTTGGCCAGATCATCCATGCTGCCTCAGCTGCAGTTCTTCATTTTTTAAGATTTTATTAAAACTCATGAGTCACTGTCATAATGCCTCTAGGTCCTTGGCCCATCCACTTCTACAGTCAGACATATGTAAAACACTTTAGCTAGGAGAATAATGCAGCATTCCACCATCCCATCCTCGTAAACCTTCTTTCTCTTCCAGTTATTTACTGTAATGCAGCAAACTACCTCAAAACTCAGGAGCTTAAAGCAGCATCCATTTTATTATATTTTGTGATTTGGTGGGTCAGAAATTTGGGAGGAGCTAGACCAGGTGAGTCTTCTGCTCCGTGTGGCATTGCTGGAGTTACTCGTGCTATTTGGCTGCCGGCTGGGCTAGGTTGGAGGGTCCCAGATGACTTGTCTCACAAGTCCAATGTCTTGGCAGTGCTGCTGATGGTAGGGTTCAGTTGAGTTCTTGTCCCTCACCACATCAACTCAGCACCTCTCCACATGTTTTCTCTATCAGGATAGCTAGACTTCTTAACTGTTGGCTGATTTATGACCAGGGTTCCAAGAGACAAAGGAGAAAGCTGTCAGATCTCTTAAAGTCTAGGCCCAGAACTAGCATTGTGTCACTTCTGTTGTGCTGTATTGATCCAGGCCAGCCTTGATTCAAGTGGAGAGAAATGGACCTCTCAATGGAAGGAATGTCAAAGAATTTGAGACAAATTTTAATCTATCACAAATGCCCTCAGAAAACCGTCAGGAATGAGGTGTCTGGGTGGCTCAGTCTGTTAAGTGTCTGCCTTCAGCTCAGGTAATGATCCTGGGGTCCTGGGATCAAGCCCTGCATCAGGCTCCCCGCTCAGCAGGGAGTCTGCTTCTCCCTCTGCCTCTGCCTTTCTCTTCCCCTGCTCCTGCACTCACTCTCTTTCTCTCTCTCTCTCTCTGTCTCCCTCTCTCAAATAAACAAATAAAATCTTTAAAAAAAGAAACCACCAGGAACAAAAAAATATATCCCTGTCTGCCTTTAAGGAAGGCCAGAAAGGAATTTTTCCTGGAGTAAATGTTTATTCAATGAGAAAGATGAATAGTTTTACATATCTCAGTATTCCTGTTCTTAGCCAGACCGACAGAATATTCTGTCACATATGGATGTGGTTTTTTTCCTCAGTTTGCCTATATGTGGGTGAGTGATATTATATATGCACGTATCATATTGTATACGCATTCATCAAGTGACTTTATTAAAAAGTTGGTATTGTTCTAAATAACATGATAATGAGTCTTTTCAATTTAATTTTCTTAGAGAGTCTTAAACCTTATCACAAGGAATATACAATATTAGCAATAGTAATGCTTGTCAGTATAAAGATGCATAGGCATCTTTTCATACATTTGCATCATTTAATCATTACAGGAATTCTGCAAGCTGATACTATTAGCCCCAGGTCACATGCTAAAATCTGGATTTGAACCCAGGTTCACTCTAGCTCTAAAGCCTACAGTCACATTACAAATGTGGCAGAGACATAACAAATGTTGACAAAGAGGGGAAGCAACATAAACTCACGCACAGCTGGTGGGATTGTTCATTGTTACAGTTCATTGTTACAGTCTGGAAAATATTTATTTGAAAGCATATACAGTGTGACCTAATATCCCTACTACTAGTTAAATTCCCTAGAGAAACTCATGCACATGTATGAGGAGACATATACAAGCATATTTATAGCCTTTGTTCATCATAACACAGAAACAAAAAACAACACAAATGTCAATCAGCAGTAGAACAGAGAACAAAGTGGTGGTGTGTTCATTTATTGAAGTAACATTCCCTAGAGAAAAATGAATGACCTGGAATAACATGTATCAACAAGGATAAATCTCAAAAATCCAAAATTGAGGCAAAAGAGCAAGTTACAAATGAATACCTAAGTATAATTCCATTTCAAGAAAACAGAAAACACTGAACCATGAGCTCATTAAAATGCATACGTGGGGTAAAACTGTAATGAAATAAGACAGTGCTGTACAAAAATTCAGCCAGGAGGAAGAGGAATATGATCTGGCGGGAACAGAGGGGGGGCATTTGGAATGCGGCAAAGTTCTACCTCTTGGCCTGGATAAGAGTTCATTTTGTTCTTTTTCTTTTAACTAAAAATGCATCCTTTACATAGCCAACCATGCCCATTGTCCTCCCTAGCACATTTCAACACCTACAGCTGGTTTGCCACACTGCGATTTTCCACTGATTGTTGTCTCATCATCCACCCAGCTGGATCCACTAAGCCGATTGATGTCCCTGCCCCCACACTGACCAGATAACTCTGAAGTCCATCATTCACCTGGGCAATTGGCTCTAATAAGTGTTTGAAAACCTGTTATATGAAAAGATAGGTCACTGCTTTTCTAAGGAATCTCTGTAAAATAACCTTACTGCTTCTAACTTATTAAGGTGAAGATACGTGATTCTCCAGTTTTCCTTTGCATCACATTTAATCACCATCACAGATCAATGATACAGCACTATAATTAACAACACTATGTTGTATAATTAAAAGTTTGCTAAAAGAGTAGGCCTATGTTCAGCGTTCAACAACTAATAATAATAAAGGAAGAGGGTCGGGGGAAACTTTTGGAGGTGATAGATATGTTTATGGCACAGACTCTGGTGATGGTGTCATAGGCCTATACATATCTCCGAACTCATCAAGTTATGTACAATATCTAGGTACAACTTCTTCCATGTCAACCATCTCAACGAAATGGTTTTTAGAAAATCATCACCACATGCCACTATGAAATATTTCCTTAGAAACAAAAGACTCATCACGTCCGTGTAGAGATGGTAACCACAGTCTCTATCATGAGCAAATATGGCTAAATTTGTCATGCACAAAGGATAGTAAAATTGTGTTTGTAGCTTGATATGGAAGATGATGTAATGAAAGAGAAAATTTTTACTGCTTCGGCGTGGAAAGATGACATCATTAAGGAGGAAAACCGTACTTTTAAATAATGCATTCTATTTTACAATATAGATATGCTAGGGCAAGAGAGTAAAAATGTCTTAAATTATCAAAATTTTCCACTTTCACAAAGGAAATAAATATAATAATTAGAAAAATCCAAGTGAAATATATTTTATTTCTACTCGGCATATAGGCAGAGCAGAAAGACTTCTTAGGGTTTTTCTTTCCTTTAACAGTACATTAATGTCCAAGTAACTAAAGAAAAAGAATTGCAAATTATAATCTTCTTTCCCCTCATGTCAAAGCCAAGGTTTACTCCTAGCTATTTTAACAGGTAACATATTAAGTCAAAAAAAGTAAATTAAAATTTATTCTCGAGAGGGCACTTTTTTTACCAAATTAAAATGAAATAGTAAGTTATGCATCCAGTAGGAAAAATCACATTTTCAGGGCAATTTGAGAGGGACGTATTTTTCTCCAGTTATGAAACTTTATAACAATGTATTTTTTAAAATTGGTGGTTTGACATATTCCATTTCTTCTTGATTTTATGAGTAATACATTCCAGAATCAAGAGATCTTCTACTATATGAGCTTAAAATAACTATCTTCAACTATCTTAACATTATATAATGAGGGTTCATGTTTGCTTTTAGCAATATTAATAGGATTCCCTAGTAACATTCATGATCATTATTAATATAATGCTATATTCCCTAAATCTTTCCTGGACAAGAGTAAATACAAGTAGTATAGAGTATAAAATCAACTTCCCCATGTTTGTGCTGAGCACTGTACATTATCTCTAATCTTTACAATATCCCTGCAGGTTGTTATTAGCTCCATTTCAAAGAGGAGGACGGTGAGGCTTGGAGAAGCCAAGCAAATTGTTGAGCATGGCATTGCTGGTAAATGACCAGACAGGGATTGGAATCTAGGTGTCTCACTGCTTCCACGTTATTATGCATACTTATACTCATATCAGTCAAAATATAGCCTTTGGACTACAGTAACTTTAACACAGCAATGCCTGCTATGGAATGCACAATTTGTCATGTCCCCAAAACATCATTTTAAAAAAGGTTCGACCCTAGGGACGGTTGGCTCAGTCAGTTAAGCATCTGCCTTTGGCTCAGGTCATGATCCCAGGGTCCTGGGATGGAGCCCCTACCATGGGGCTCCCTGCTCAGTGGGGAGTCTACTTCTCCCTCTCCCTCTACTCCTTCCCCTTGTTCATGCTCTAATAAATAAATTAAATCTTTAAAAAAATTCAAAAAATATTAAAAAGTTCTATTCTAAAGGTGCTTTCTGTTATTTGAAACTTAACTAAAACATAGATTCATTCTAATATTAAACCTTTGCATTATCCAAAGGCTGATAAAGATACAAGTCCTGGACTAGCAGGTACTCTAGATATTATTGTTTACAATTAACTGGAAAAGAAATATTCAATAAAGATATTATTATATCCATTAAGAATCAAAGCATGATTTCAAGACAAAGCGATCCTGAAAAAGAAGAACAAAACTGGAAACAGTACACTTCCTGATTTCAAGCTACATTTCAAAGCTAGAGTCATCAACAAAGTATGATACTGGCATTAAAAACGGACATGCAGATCAATGGAACAGAATAGAGAGCACAGAAATAAACCCATGCATATATGGTCAATCAATTTATGACAGAAGAGCCAAAAATATACAGTGGAGAAAGGATAATCTCTTTAATAAATGGTATGGGGGAAACTGGATAGCCACATGCAAATGAATAAAACCAGACCTCTATATTATGCCATATGCAAAAATAGAAGTCAGAATGGATTAAAGACTTGAACATAAGATCTGAAACTGTAAAACTCCTAGAATAAAATAGAGTATGCTCCTTGACATTGGTCTCAGCAATGATTTTTTAGACTTCACACTAAAAGCAAAAACAAACAAGCAGAGTACATCAAACTAAAAAGTTCTGTTCGACAAAGGAAACCAATGACCAAATGAAAAGGCATCCTATGAAATGGGAGAAAACATTTGCAAACTACATATTCAGTGAGGTTAACATGCAAAATATATAGGGAACTCGTACAGCTCGATAGCAAAAAAGAAAGCAAAACAGGTAACCTAAATTAAAAATAGACAAAGAAACCTAAAAAAAATTTTTCCAAAGACAAGCAAATGACCAGCAGGTACCTGAAAAGGTACTCAACACCACTCCTCATCAGGGAAATGTAAATCAAGACCACAGTGAGATATCACCTCACACTTGTTAGGAGGGCTCTTATCAAAAAAAGAGATAACAAATGCCGGAGGGAATGTGAAGAAAAGGGAACCCTCATGCACTGTTGGAAGGAACAGAAACTAGTGCAGCCACTGTGGAAAACAGCAAAGAGGTTCTTCAAGAAATTAAAAATAGAACTACCCTATGATTCAGCAATCTCAACTCTGGGTAAATATCCAAATGAAATGAGACGATGATCTCAAAGAAATATCTTTACGCTCATATTTACTGCAACATTATTCACAATAGTCAAGGTTTGGAAACAACCTAAGTTTCCATCAATGGATGAATGGATGGAGAAAACCTAGTATCCCCCCCCCAACACACACACACACATTGGAATATTATTCAGCCTCAAAAAATTAGGAAATCTTGTCATTTGTGACAATATGGATGAACCTGGAGGGTATTACACGAAGTAAAATCAAACAGAAAGACAAATCTTGTATGGCATCACTTATATGTGAAATCTAAAGAGATAAAAAGAAGTTGAACTCATACAAGTGAGTTGGTTGCCAGGGGTTGGGGAGTGGGGAAAATAGGGAGAAGTCGGTAAAGGATACAGACTTTCCGTTCCAAGATGAGTAAGATCCATAAGAGGATCTAATGTATACCATGGTGACTACAGTTGATAACACTGTATTGTAAAATTGATATTTGCTAAGAGAGAACTTAAATATTCGCGCCCAAAAGGGAGGTGTAAATATGTGTGGTGAAGGATGTGTTACTTAACTAGATGGGTGTGTTAACTAACTAGGTGTTAATTAACTAGACATAGATCAAATCATCACATTGTACACTTTAAATATCTTACAATTGTGTCAATTATACCTCAATAAAGCTAAAAACAAGGATTCAAAGCATAATTTTAAACTGATCTCTGCTTGATGAGTTTAAATCACCAGATCTTTATGTACGGGAGATATCTTTGGAAAATGACACAACCATTCATGTTCTCGAATAGATGAGCACACTACGGTTTGACATTTTTAAAAACACTGCATTAACAAAACTCACTAGCTCCAATAAATAACAAGATTGTGATTTTGTCCATACTGAGTTCTCACAGCAGCAGAAGAAAAGGAGGAAGAAAGAAGAAGAGAAAGAAGAGAAAAAGAGGAAGTAGGAAGAAGAAGACAAAAAAATAAGAGGAAGGAGAAGGAAAAAGATGAGGAAGAGATGAAGAAAAGGAAAAGAAAAGATGTGATGGGGGGAAAGGAAAAGCAGTGAAGAGGAGGAGGAGCAGAAGTTGCTATGATAGTCTAACTCCAGATTGTTATTTGAAATTCTATTCACAGATATTTGCAACCCTCTGAGCTCTTCTGGGAACTTGAATTATGTATTATGTAGTTGTACTAGATCCTACTTGGGGGCATATTTTAAAAAGATTGCCTATCAAGTCATCTCTGTCCCTCAATTTTGACACCACTACCAGAGAGTAGAGACTCTGTACCATAAGTTGGAACTTGCCATATTACAGAGTATAAAGTTCAATTTACTAAGAGGGAAAATAAAACCAATATTTATTGAATGCCTACTATGTAGCTAGGACTTATACTAGGTATCTTAAATGTATTTTATCATTTAATAACATTGATATTATTATAGCCATTTTACAAATTGAAAAACTGAGGCCTGGAGAGGTTAAGTAACACGGTTGCACCACAAGTAAATGGCAGCCTAGAATTTAATCCTGCTTGAATCTTCTATGCTCATCTCCTATTTCACTGCTCTATATAAATATGTATGGTGCTTGTTAGTGATTCATTCTTAATAGCAGCTCAGGGTTTCTTTCCCTTATTTTTCCTTGAAAAAAGCTGATGTGGCCAGAAGCCAAAACTACTACCAGTGTTCTATGGGATTAGGCACTCAAGTTTTCAGTATGAGTCAAAGTCTCTTGTGTCAACATGGCTTGCTGCCTCGGATTCCTTACCTTAGCCTCCCATTCTTAGCCTCTCACCTGTTTAGACTGAAGTACAGAGTGACAGAACCTAGTTGAGGGGAGGGATGGACATTGTGTGCCGTTGTCCATGGTCCTGAACTACAGGTTGTTCCTATGGGAAGAGGAGATGTGGTTATTGATGTGGCACAAGGCACAAATCCAGGAAGGTCTGGCAGAACTAGATATGGTCCAAAGGAAAGGATGCATGGCATAGAAGGCATAGCCAGTACAATCCAATAGAATTTTCTGTAATGGTGATAATATTCTAATTCTGCATTGTCCAGTGTAGTAGTCATTAACTACACGTGACCATTGGGCACTTGTAAAGTGACTAGTAGATGAGTAACCAATTTTGTATTTCATTTAATTTTAAGTAATTTAAATTTAAATAGCCACATGTGTACCATTTTGGACAGCACAGGTTAGGTCATCAGCAGTAAGCTCTTTCCTGAAAATGCAAATTCTTGGGCACCACACCAGATGTAATGGGTCACAATCTCTGGGATGAGTCCAAGGATGTGCACTTTTTTTAAAGATTTTATTTATTTATTTGACAGAGAGAGAGAGAGATCACAAGTAGGCAGAGAGGCAGGCAGAGAGAGAGGAGGAAGCAGGCTCCCTGCCGAGCAGGGAGCCCAATGCCGGCCTCGATCCCAGGACCCTGAGATCATGACCTGAGCCAAAGGCAGAGGCTTTAACCCACTGAGCCACCCAGGTGCCCAGGATGTGCACTTTTAACCAGGAAATTCCTGTGCTCACTGACATTCAAGACTCACTATCTTACAGGGTCAGCCTTCTGAAACTTTTCCCCTGAGCCCACTATTGCTTGCCACTTTCACTTCAGTTCCTGAGCTTGTCCTGACTTAGAAAATTTGAAAACCTCAACCCTACTCTCAGCCCTGCCTTTATACCTGGGACCCAGTGGCTCAGGATGGTTGTTGAGTTTCCACATCCTCCCTCCTCATCCCAATATTAATTAAGGGCCAACATTAAGGGCACTCATGACATGGAAACTCTAAGTTCCTGTCTGACCCTGCCCTAAGTCACAATACTCCCAAATTCATATGCTATTTGCCCCCCCCCCATTTATTTTTGTCTAGCCCAGAGAAATGGGCTTTTGCCTTGGTTTCTGCCTCCTTAAGTCCCCTGTCCTTTCCCTAATTCCCTCTACTTGTAGGGATGGTTCCTTCCTAGTTCCCACCAGTCTGTCTCAGATGAATCCTCATCTCCACAGTCTCTAACCACAGTCTGAGGATGTGTGGAGAGCTCTGGTGACATTGACCACTACTCTTTTGACTTTCAAGTTAAACTCACGTAGAATGGATCTCTAGGTTCTGATGAAAGACAAATTCACCCATAAATATATATATTTTTAAAACGCTGAGCCCTGGACTGCTAATCCTCTGTAGATAAATCCATTTCTCCAAGCCTCACATACTGATCACATTGCCCAGATTCCAGCACACCACATTTCTGAACCCACCTTGATTGAATATTTTTAATTTAATAATGGAAGTCAGAGATAAAACTAAATATTTCCATGGCTGTGAATTCAATATCTACTAAAGCTTTCCTATCTTCTCCCCACCATCACCACCACTCATACACACATACACACCACACAGAATGTATACTGAAATAACACTTAAATAATCATCTCCTATGCTTTGCCACATTTGACTGACAGATTGTGTAGACTGTTGGACAAATCATCCCACATAGAGCCTCCACACTGTGTCCCTCTCTCATTGACCCGGGGCTTGGTCACATGACTTGCTCTGACCAGAAAGGCATTTAGCAAATATGTCGGGAGCAGAGACTTGGTAAGCACTTGTACATGGAGACCTGGCTTCTTGGAATTAGTACCACTGGCACGTAGGAGGCATGCCTCTGATGCTGATGCAGTCAGAGAACTGAGGGACTCTGCTGATGGTCCCTGCTGATTTCCAGGTGAGAGTGTGCCTATGTTGGCTTATCTGGCTCCAGTCAAACCCCCAGATCACTGTACATGCATGAGTGACCCCCAGAAAACCAACAGAAGAACTGCCCAGCTGAGCCCAGACCAAACTGTGAGCAAATAAATGATCATGTTTGAAGCCAACAAATTTTGAGCTAGTTTGTTACACAGCAACAGATAACAGATACACAGAAAGACCCTAGGAGATATTACCATTATTCCTATAAGTTAGGAATGTGAAGTTCAGAAAGATTAGATAATGTATCCAAGATCTTAGAGCTAGAAAAAGAAGAGGATCTAGTACTTTAGTCTGTCCCCAAGTTTAACACCTTTCCACAACACTAGGCTGCATCTATACAACCACCATTCAACTAGTAAAGGGTCCCTCATCAACCCCTGTCCTCCCAGACCCCATTTGCTGACCTAGTCCCCAGCCTCCAGCATCCCTTTATTGAGGATAAGCTTCCTTTGACTCCCTCTTGGTGTGCTGGTGACCTCCCCTTATTACTTTCATTCTGCAAAAACTAAGGCCAGGAATTACTTTAAGGGAAACACTTGAATACAGCTAGTGGAAGCATTAAAAGGTGAGACCAACTTTATATTTAAAATGAGTATTCTGGTCTGCAGTGCTGACATAGCTCATCATAATGGAGAAAAAGAGAAACAAACTTATCTGGTCTGGAGGAAAGCCATAAGGATTATTTAAGGATTAGAAGAAATTCATTAGTGGAAAACAGATTTTGGAATCAAAGTTCTTATTCATAGAGAACACTGTAGTTACATTAATTCTCTAATGCAAAACTGAAAAATGAAGTGGATTTTAATGTCAAAATCATGAAAACGTGACACAAAACTGAATAAAATTTTTAAATGGAACTCTTGGAGTAAATAAGGCCATGACAAATGTATTTAAGATTTTACTTATTAATTTAAGAGAGAGGGTGAAAGAGCGCAAGTGTGAAAGAATGAGCAGGGGTGGGGGCAGAATGAGAGGGAGAAGCAGGGAGCCCAATGCAGGGTTCGATCCCAGGACCTGGGAACATGACCTGAGTTGAAAGAAGATGCTTAACAGACTGAGCCACCCAGGCGCCCTGGGACAAATGTACTATGAAAACAAACCTCACCATTTGAGAAGTTTGTACAGGAATTACCAAAAGAATAAGGAGATGCAAATAGGTTTATTTATTTCTTCTGCAAATTCTTAACTTCATCATGTCCATGAGGTTAACTGGTGAAGCAAATGATTTTAAAGAAATCCCTGTTTCTTGGCTTAGAGATATGCTTACTTTACTATCATCAATAGACAAGTGAACCAGTCTTCTGAGATTTTGGCTTGGGAGCCCAAAACTTAATTTTAAAACGAAAATTTTCAGATCCAAATGTTATTTTGCCCACAGTGATAAAACAGTAAGAAAGCATCTGGCATAAATTAAGTGAACCAATTTCCAAATCATCTGAAGAATAACTCTTGTTTGAGGATGTGAGGTCATTACGAAAACTGGCTCACCCACGAGGTTCAAAAGACAGTGTGGATAAAACATGTGAGCTCATAAAGGAGCTTTCTGAGGACACATTCATTTTCCTGCAGCCCTCTGTCCACACAACAAAGCGAGCAACCACGCAGGTGTTTCAAGTAACCTGTATAACCTGGCTTGTGTTTGTTCCAGAAGAGTTTGTGTGCCCACATCATTTCTCTCAAGGAAGGAAAGCAGAGTGGGCTAGTGAGGAAGTACCACTGCCTTTAACCCATCATTTAACCTCTCTGTGGCTCATCGTTCTGTAAAAGGTGGGTAGTAGAAATGCATGCTTCCTACTTCACAGAGTTGCAAGCATAAAAAGTGTAAACATGCTTTGAAAAAGTTCAAAGTGCCATGTGGATACAAAGGGCTTTATATCTGGTGAAGAATATAAAAAGGCAGCGGTCCCACCAGCCAGCCACAAGGCTGCTGGTGATGCCTCACATGAAAGCAGAGGCATCTGAAAACACAAAAGACCTAACAGGGAGCAGAAATAAAGATACGCTGCTCGCAAAAAAAGGATTGCGCTTATTCTGGGATCCTCACATAAGAAAATAATATTTTGAAAAACTGTCATGTTAAATTTAAGCTACCCTTGGGTGACTCCAAGCTATGCAATTTGCATTTAGCACATGCTTAATTATATCCTAGAAGAATTCCTCTAATTCTCATTCATGACAATAATCCTGCAAAATTTAACTTGGATCCACTTACAAAGACTTATGCACAAGGTTAATGATGATAAATCAATCATTTCTTTCTTTCCGCCTACTTTCTGAAAATGATTCCCTTTCTTCCACGTGGTATAAGGGTCCCAAATCCTGTTTGCATACAAGCCACACATTTTTCCTGTACGATCTTATCTCCATTCATAATTTCACATGTACTAACACTGAAAAAACAGTGCTCCGTGTTCAAGACAGTCTATTTCATTCCATTAAATAGACTTTTTCTATTATATTATATCCGGTGCTTTTCTTGTACCTACACCACATGTATTTGACACTGTTTTTGGCATTTAGAGGAGAACACACTTAGGAATAATTCGCCGCATCCAAGAAGAGTACTCAAAGAGGGAGGTAAGAAAAAATCAAAACAATAATACAAGCCAGAATAGAAGAGCTTTAGAGAGGTTTAAAAGGCTCTCAGTGATAAAGGAAGAGATCACATCTTGTCTTGTCAGGATGAGGTTTCAGAAGGATGCTTTCTAAATAGCCCTCAAAGCAGAAATAGAGATAGAAAAGAAACGATGCACTATTTGCCAAAAACCATGTTATTTGCAAAAATAATCAAGGCATGGATGGGAAGAGGACGAAAGACAAATGCAAAGTCTTTGAGACTGCAAAGCAAAGAGCACAGTCAGGGTCTACTGGTGGTGAGATCTTGGTGGCGAGGCACCAGTCTCTACAAAGGGAAGGGCGGAGAGATGAAGCAAATGAGCTCTTCTTCTTCTGAAGAGCCTTAATTGGCAGGCCAGCATTCAGGATATGAGAGGGTCTTTGAAGAGAGGAAGGCAGGACAATACAATATTTCACCACCATAAAATCCTAGCTCTTTCTGTTACATAATCATTAGTACAAATAATGGATAAAATTATAAAATCAAATGTACATGTTTGTATTAAAATCCTGATCAATTACTGCTTTACTATTTTATGTATGTATTTATAATATTATTGCTGGCTAGACTTGTAATTAACTTTCTATAAAAAAAAACATTGTCATGTTTCATTTTGCGGTCATCAAATGCTATCCGGTTATTCAGTATTAGGAAAGTTTCCCCCAGTATAATATCAAATTGATATCTGGGCTTTATTTCCAGCAGTATGGTTAACAAAGCACCCTGTTTGACCTTCCTGCAGAAGGCAAAATACAGGATAAAATACAATAAAATATTTTTAATACATCAATTATCTGGTTACTGAGTAAGGGGAACTCGGTGAAACTAGAAATCCAAAGACGTAATCAGAGAAAATGAGAAGCCACTTTTGTCTTGAGAGACATTTGCCAAACCGAATGAACATGCTTCTTGTTTTTTCCAGCCCCATAAATCCATAGACTAAAGGCCACGAAGCCCAGGATTCACCGTGAGGGATTTAATAGGAGATCCCCCTTCATAAAGCTTACCTCCAGTGTAAGAGTGAACTGGAAAATAATTCTGGCACTCACAGAACTGAAAACAAAATTACCTATCCAGAAGTGTAGTCTCAGAGGGTGGGACTCTTCCCTCAAATTTCTTTTTTTTTTTTTTTGGAAGATTTTATTTATTTATTTAACAGAGAGAGGGAGAGCACAAGTAGGCAGAGAGGCAGGCAGAGGGAGGGGGGGAAGGGAAAGTAGGCTCCCTGCTGAGCAGAGAGCCCAGTTAGGGGCTCAACCCCAGGATCCTGAGATCATGACCTGAGCCGAAGGCAGAGGCTTAACCCACTGAGCCACCCAGGTGCCCTCTTCCCTAAAATTTCTTAACCACAGTCGGTCTTCATATAGTTTTAAAGGCCAAATTCACACTCCCTGGCATGTCCAATAAATCACAAGCTTTAAAAGACCAGTTTAGAGTTGTCCTAGGCTGTTAACTCCCCCAGGTTCCTTGCAAAAACAAATTCAGATCCTCTCTGGAAAATTAGATTTATCACAGTTTCAAAGAATTCGTGCAAATAAGTTCCCAGAAACATGAGGTCACAATGTAAAAAAAACAAGAAACACCGCCCCCCAAATATACAAAATACATAGGAAAAAAGAGTATAGTGAGCAAAAGCCAACAGAACAGACTGAAGAAAAGTCTAAAAGGCTCTATATCTAAATAAATTTTAAAATGACTTAGAATAGGAAGAAAAAGAAAGACACCACAGAAAAGATGAAGCAGATATTTAAATAAAAAATATATGCATAGTGCTCACTTTGGCAGCATATACACTAAAATACAACTTCTAGAACTAAAAAAAAATTTTTTTAACTTAATTAGACTAACAAAGATGAAGTGTGAAACAGGAAGATAGAAACAATCATCCAGAAGGCAACAGAGAGATCACAATAGAAATTACAAAAAAGAGACCAAAAGATATGTCAAACCAGAGCTATAAAGGGACAAGAGAGAAAAAGAATAGGAAAAAAGAATACTTGGATTGATGATTAAGAATTTTTCACAAATGATGGAATATCTGTCCCCAAGCTGAAGAAGCCTAATGAATCCCAAGCTTGATAATTTAAAAGAAAAAAAAAATCCACACTTAGAGATTTGTCTGAATCTTTGCACTCTCAAGACTGAGTCAATTTTGAGCTTTATGTGTGACCTTACCCATTAAAATAAAAAAACAGAGAGCAGCCTTGAAAATTCCCTGAGCAGACAAAACCAGTTTTAGTCATACAAAATTTAATTTAGCTTATTTTGCAAGACTAATTTGACCTGGGTTATTTCTTGCTTATGCCTCTGAAAATCATAAGCAAGATTTAAATTGTGTCCCACGGTTGATATTATGTAATCCTTGACTAGTGCCCTATCATTTAAGAGAATTCTTGTATTATAACAAGTCACTATGAAGAATAAATAGTCAGTACTTTCTCACTACATAAGCTGCTTCTAACAATATACTCCTGAGCCTTGTTCCATGTTTTCGTTTGGGTGTTCTCAGTTTGCAAACTGTCTTATTGGTGTGTGCACAATAAACTTTTACTAATCGCTACTTCAGTGATCCATTGGTTTTTACCTTGGCTATTTCTGAACTTTTTGTTTTTTTAAGATTTTATTTTTTTAAGTAATCTCTACATCCAACATACGGTTCTAACTTACAACCCCAAGATCAAGAGTCACATGCCCTACCTTCTGAGCCAGGCAGGAGCCCCTGAACTTTTGACACTTCTCCGGCAGTCCTTTTTTCCAACCAAAAAACCTTCACTTCAAGAAGAGGTGAGCAGGCTCAGGAGCAAGAGAGTCCAGTTCACAGCAACATCGACTTATCATATATTTTAAAATATCTTGCCACATAAAGCCAAAGAAATACCCACCAAATCCCAGTCACTGAGGGTTGTCCCAAATGCTCTTTAGGTTCTCCAAAAAGAAACTTGTTTTGTGTCACATTATTTTTCTCCCTTATTTGTGGGCCAGATTCAATTTGTCACTACTTGGATATTGAACACTTTTTGCAAATTAAAGAGAAAGTCACCTTAGGCAACTCTCAAATACAGGTTTATTGGAAACTTGATGATACTGTAAATCATTACAGAGCTTAGGTTCTGTACCACTGCCCTCACTGATCAAACAGAGGGCACTGCTTTGAAGCTAGCAAGGACTCCTGGGACTGACCTAATGCTTTTTGCCTTCAGCTTCTAAAGTTTATCACATTACTAATGTTTGAGCTTCTGGATTCTGCTGCCTAGTTTAATCATCTTGAAGTACAATAATACCATTAACAGTGTTAGAAATGATTTATCCTTCTTTGTCCTATTTCCTTCTGCTTGATTCATTCATTTTATTTATAATTTTGCAATTATAAGTCTTCTTCCCATAATCCTTCTCTTTCTAGCCATTCAAAGTAAAAACCAAACTATCCTCTCTCTTTTATGATAATCTGTTGCTATGGAAATAGAGTTTTCAAACAGGGATTAAATGATCCAAGAGTAATAAAGAAAAAAGAAGTCATTTCTAAGAGAAAAATGTGTTTGGAAACACAATTCCTTTAAGCTGCTACATAAACATCATGCAATTATTAACTGAGCCCTATATCTCTAGCAAGGTGCTAAGTCCTCAGCAATTCAGAGAAACATAAAATCCATAAAATTGTGTCTGGTCGAGGAAATAAGACACAACACAATGTACAAGCGATGGGGTACTGTATAAAATTCAGATGTTAAAAAAATGTTTGGGATCATAAAATCGGTAAAAACAAAAAAATCAGAGAAGACTAACAAATAAAGGCAGATGAGCTTGATATGGATAAGCCACTGGAATAAGGCTTTAAAGCCCAAATCAGGAATTTTAATTTCATGATTAGAAGTTATGCTTAGAAAGAAAGTGTAATGTGATCAACATGCTGCCCAAGGAAGATGATTTCATTTATTCATTCAGTGAACAAAGTCTAATTGACCTTGGGTCCTGGACTAAGCCTGAGGGCAGGCGAGAACAGAAAATATTGAGACAATATATCTTGGATCAGTTTCCCTAGAAGCAGAGCCGGAAACAGGGATTTGGGTGCACAGGATGTATAAAGGGTGTGCTCCAAGGAAAGAAAGAATAATATAAAGAGAATAGGCCTGGGGAAGGAACTAAACTATGTCCGCACAAGTCTCCCTTCAGCTAGATTCCTTGGAAAGCCTCCAGAATTGTTCTACCTTTAGGCAATGGTAAAAGCCTATACTCAGCTATCATCAGGCAGCAATTGCTATCCCTGAGGGGTAGTGGTGAGTAATTTACCGAAGGAGTTAGGTGTCACAGAGTAAAGAGCAATTCTCCACACAAGTGGGGAGGAGTGAACTGTTAGTAGCCAATGCTCACAGCTGTTGACAGATGGGTGCCCTAGCCTGCTAAAGGGGGTCTGAGTGGGACACCAGCAATGTAAACAATGTCTTCAAATTAAGAGAATTCATTCTGAATTTAGAATCCTATACCTGGCCCTCAAAGTACTCTGAAAGAATTACTTGAGAGCAATACTGTGGCAATAAGATATATGAGCTCATGAAAGAAAAATGTATGGTATACAAGAAAAGATGATAAATAAGTAAAATTTCTAGTTAATTCTAATAATTAATTAGGGTGGGGCCTAATCCAGTCTGATGGTATCTTGGTAAGAAGAGGACATGTGGATGCTCAGAGTCAGGGATGCATGTACATAGAGCACAGATCATGTGAGGTCCCAGCAAGAAGACAGCCATCTGCCAGCCAAGGAGAGAGGCCTCAGGGGAAACCAAGCCTGCCAACACTTTAATCTTGGATTTCCAGCCTCCAGAATTAGGAGAAATAAGTTTCTGTTGTTTAAGACACAGTCTGTAGTATTTTGTTACGGCAGCTGTAGCAAACTAATGCAATGGTACTCACTGGCTATACATGGTTATTGAAATTTGCATGAATTTGCATTAATTAAAATTAATTAATTAAAATTAAAAATTCAGTTCCTCAAATACATGAGCCACATTTCAAGTATTCAATAGCCACATGCAGCTAATGGTTTCTCTGCAGTAATACAAGAAACATTCTTATCTGCAGAATATAGAGCATTTCCATCACCACATTAATTTCTACTAGACAGTGCTGCTCTAAAATTTGAAGGCAAATTTTAAACTTAAATATATGGGATAGGGTGCTTGGGTGGCACAGTCAGTTAAGTGTCTGCCTTCGACTCAGGTCATGATCCTGGGGTCCTGGGATCGAGTCCATAGGGCTCCCTGCTCATTGGGAAGCCTGCTTCTCCCACTCCCACTCACCCTGTTTGAGTTCCCTCCTTTGCTGTGTCTCTCTCTCTGTGTCAAATAAATAAATAAAAATCTTTTTTAAAATCTTTTTTATTTAGATTTTTATTTATTTATTCGACACAGAGAGAGAGAGAGAGAGAGAAATCACAAGCAGGCAGAGAGGCAGGCAGAGAGAGGGGGGAAGCAGGCTCCCCACTAAGCAGAGAGCCTGATGCGGGGATCAATCCCAGGACCCTGAGATCATGACCTGAGCTGAAGGCAGAGGCTTAACCCACTGAGCCACCCAGGAGCCCCTAAATAAAATCTTTTAAATAAATAAATAAATATATGGGATAAAAACTTAAAAATGACTAGGAAAAGAGAAACAAAAATTAAATGAAGAAAAGGTAATAAATTCTGCAAAAACCTAAAAGGAAAAAAATCAAGAAATAATATAAATACAAACTAGTAGGACTATAATTAACCATATCTATAATCATAATAAACACAAATATGTTAAGTACCCCCTTTAAAAGACAGAGATTTACACATTGCGTAAACAAATGAGGAAGAAAGGAAGGGAGGAAGGAAGAAAAAGAAGGGAGGGAAAGAAGAAGGAAGGAGTGAAAGAAGGAAAGGAATTATGAAGAAAATTTTAAAATAGAAATATGGAAAATACACAATTGGTAACAAAAAATAGCAAATGTAGCAATATTAATACTAAACAAAATGGGATTTAAGATTAAACAAAAATAGTAAATGAAACAAAAAAGAATATTTTATACTAAAAAAGATATAATCGATTATGAAGACTAACTCTTAGAAATAAAAGATAAAATTGACAAATCCTCAAATAGCTACATTCAGAAAGGAAACTTTCTACTCACAGATGGAAAATATACTATTGGACAGTAAGGAAATGTGACATTTATCAGATCATGGGTAAAATTTCAATAAATTTCAGAAACAAAAAATCTTACAAGCCACATTAACTGACCCTATCACAACAAAAAGAGAACTTAACCACACACACACAAAAAATCATCAACACGGAAATATTTCAAACATCCCTCTAAATAATTCCTGTGATAAAGAAGTCAAAATGTTATTGAGAAACATTATTTATTTTATTTAGAAACACTATTTAGAAAGTAGCAATAATGATGGGCACCTGGGTGGCTCAGTGGGTTAAAGCCTCTGCCTTCGGCTCAGGTCATGATCCCAGGGTCCTGGGATCGAGGCCCATATCGGGCTCCCTGCTCGGCAGGAAACCTGCTTCCCCCTCTCTCTCTGCCTGCCTCTCTGCCTACTTGTAATCTCTCTCTCTCTCTGTCAAATAAATAAATAAAATCTTAAAAAAAAAAGTAACAATAATGAAAGCATGTATCTTTTCAAGATTCTTTTTTTTTTTTAAGGTGTTATTTATTTGTCAGAGGGAGAGAAGCACAAGCAGGGGGAGCCACAGAAGGAGAGGGCAAAGCAGGCTCTCCCCTGAGCAGGGAGCCCGAGGTGGCTCTTGGGGATCATGACCTGAGCTGAAGGCAGATGCTTAACTGACTGACCATCCAGGTGTCCCACCAGTCAAGATTCTTACCTAGAAGCAATTTACCCTAAAGATACAATGGCAGTGATCCAAAAGAGCACATGCACCCAAATATTTATAGCACCAATGTCCACAATAGCCAAACTATGGAAAGAGTCTAGATATACATCAACAGATGAATGGATAAAGAAGATGTGGTATCTATATACACAATGGAATACTATGCAGCCATCAAAAGAAATGAAATCTTGCCGTTTGCAATGATGTGGATAGAACTAGAGGGTATTATGCTAAACTAAATAAGTCAATCAGAGAAATACAATTATCATATGATCTCTCTGATATGAGGAATTTGAGGGGCAGGGCAGGGGTCGTGGAGGGTAGGGAGGGAAAAAATGAAACAAGATGGGATCAGGAAGGAGACAAACCATAAGAGACTCTTAATCTGATGAAACAAACTGAGGGGTGCTGGGGGATGGGGGTAGGAATAGGGTGGATGGGTGATGGACATTGGGGAGGGTTTGTGTTATGGTGAGTGCTATGAAATGTGTAAGCCTGATGATTCACAGACCTGTACCCCTGGGGCAAATAATATATTATATGTATTTTTTTTATTAAAAAAGAAAAGAGAAGAGAAGAGAAGAGAGAAGAGAAGAGAAGAGAAGAGAGAGAGAGAGAGAAAGAAAGAAAGAAAAAGAAAGAAAGAAAGAAAGAAACCAACCAATGCTGGTTGACTTAAGCAGAAAATGACTTTATTAAAGGACACTGGTTAGCTCACAGAAGCAATAGCTTAGCAGTAGGACTAAGCTGAGAGCTGAGCAGTGAAGACAATGCCCACAAGTGTGCCACCAAACTAGTCTGCCCAGGGTCATGCCCCTGCCACCACCAGAGGCCAGCAGCTGCATCCAGCACCACTGCGCAGACAGCCCTAGACACTGAGACTGCCCCTGGCGGTCCTGTCACTGCTGTCCCAAGAACTTGGTCTTGCTGCAGATGCCCCTGCTGTCACTTCTGTGCAACGCTGATAGTTCAAACACCAGGGTAGCATCCCAATATTTGGAGCCTAGACTGTGTAACCAAAACTGACACTTTCAACTTTTATAGAGAAGAGGGGCTTTGTCTCCCATAAAATTTATCAACTGAAAAGCAAAATAAGTCCAAAGAATGTAGAAAAAAAAGCAACTAATGAAGACAAATACAAATATTAACAAAATGGAAAAGAAAGATAAGATAGACTTAATTTTTGAAAAGACCAATGAGGGTAGACAAATTTATCATGCCTGATTAAGGAAAGAGAGAAACACGTTTTAGGATAAATTAAAAAGGGCGCCTGGGTGGCTCAGTGGGTTAAAGCCTCTGCTTTCGGCTCAGGTCATGATCTCAGCGTCCTGGGATTGAGGCCCGCATCGGGCTCTCTGCTGGGCAGGGAGCCTGCTTCCTCCTCTCCCTGTCTCTCTGCCTGCCTCTCTGCCTACTTGTAATCTCTCTCTCTGTATCAAATAAATAAATAAATAAAAATCTTTAAAAAAAAAAAGAAAAAAAAAGGATAAATTAAAAAAAAAACATAACTATAGAAAGTTCTTATTTTTAAAATAATATTACATACAGGTAATCATCAACAAATTTGAAAACCTAGAGTAAGTGGATATTTTTTTAAATATATGAAACAATTGAGTCAAGGGAAGATAGAAAACACAAGGAGACCAACAATAGCAGAAAATAGAGGTATAATTTTAAAAATCTATCCCTGAGAAGGCATCAAGAAGATCTGGATGGTTTTACAAGTGAGTTCTAGAAAAAGTTAAGGAAAAAAATCATTTCTCTTTTAAACAAACAATTCCAGATTGATCATAGGAAAGGTAGAAAGTTTTCCCACTTTATTTTTCAAGTGAAACATAACTTTGCACACTAAATTCCACACTAAATAAGACTGTTATTGACAATATTATTCAAAATATAGGTGTAAAAATCCTAAGCCAAATACTATTAAATCAAATACAGCAGTATATTTATATTATATATGTGTATATATGCATATACACATATATAATATGCATATATATAATATGCATATATACATATATAACTATATAAATTGACCAAATAAGGCTTGTTGTAGGAATGCGAGGATGAGTCAATGGTAGGAAATCTCCCTGACAAAGGAAAAAATATCAGGATTTTCTCCATTTTGATAGACACAAAAAATGCATTTGATAGAAGACAGCAGCTTCTTAAGTAAAAATCCCATTTTAGATTTCAGAAAATCTTTTTTTTTTAAAGATTTTATTTATTTGACAGAGAGAGACACAGTGAGAGAGGGAATACAAGCAGAAGAGTGGGAGAGGGAGAAGCAGGCTTCCCACCTAGCAGGGAGCCCGATGCAGGGCTCAATCTCAGAACCCTGGGATCATGACCTGAGCCAAAGGCAAGATGCTTAACGACTGAGCCACCCAGGCGCCCCTTCAGAAAACCTTTAAAAGGTAGGAATAGAAAGAAACTTCCTTTCTCTAGACAGAAGTTAACCATCAGAAAAATGCAAATTATTTTTGATAGTGAATTATTAAAGGCACTGTAATGAAAGACAAGACCAAGAAAATGTATCAGGTAAAAGTGTCTGGGTTGCAAGCAACAGAAACCAGTTCTGATTAATTTGGACCAAAAGGAGCGAGGATTTATTGGAAAGCTTGTAGAAAGTTCACAGCATCAACCAGAACTCTGGAGAACCTAGCTCAGAAACAGACCGAATTTTTTGGTCTCCAGAATCAATGATTTACAGTTTTTTGCTTATATAAAAGAACCAAAATTTTTTGGGTTCTTTTTCTTCAAGAACCAAAATCGAGGATGGTTAGTCTAATTGGCTAAGCTTGGGTCATGGACTTGCCCATTGACAATGCAGGGGCACTGATGGGAAAGACCTAATGAAAAAATACCCAAGGGACCCTTCTACTTCCATAATGGGAAAGCAGGGTCCCAGGATTTACCATTCTTCCATGAGTGCCCACAATGGGGGAGAGGTAATTCCACAAAAACAAATAATTTGGGCGCCTGGGTGGCTCAGTGGGTTAAAGCCGCTGCCTTCGGCTCAGGTCATGATCCCAGGGTCCTGGGATCGAGGCCCACATCGGGCTCTCTGCTCAGCAGGGAGCCTGCTTCCTCCTCTCTCCTCTCTCTCTGCCTGCCTCTCTGCCTACTTGTAATCTCTCTCTCTCTGTGTCAAATGAATAAATTAAAAAAAAAAAAAAACAAATAATTCATCAATTGAGATGTGGTTAAGAGAAAGGGATGCTAGAAAACAAACAAAAATGCTACCACAGGGACACCTGGGTGGCTCAGTTAGTTAAGCATCTGCCTTGGGCTCAGGTCATGATCCCAGAGTCCTGGGATTGAGCCCCAGATCAGGCTCCCTGCTCAGTGGGGAGACTGCTTCTCCCTCTGCCTACCACTCCCCCTGCTTGTTCTCTCTCTGAAAAATAAATAAAGTCTTTTTTTTAAAATGCTACAACATCCTACCATGTGTAATGAAGACAAAAATTTTTTTAAGAAAATGGAAATAAGTGGGAAAGATCTCAAAGAAAGAAATTAAACATTTATTATTTGGAGATAATGTCACTGTCAAGCTAGAAAGTTCATTAGAATTTGCTGGAAAACTATCAATATCTTATATAAATAATAGATGTCCGGGGCATCTGGGTGGCTCAGTCAGTTAAATGTCTGACTCTTGATTTCAGCTCACATCATGATCTCAGGGTCATGAGATCCAGCCCCCCATGGGGCTCTGTGATCAGTGGGGCATCTCTTTGAGATTCTCTCTCTCCCTCTCCCTCTGCTCCTCCCCCCACTAAAATAAATAAATAAAATCTTTAAAGAAAAAAACAGAAGTTCACTAAGGTGGCTAAGCACAAAATCAACACAAAAAAAAATCAGTAAATTGCTTGCATTCCAACAATAACCAGTTAGAAAATGCAATGAAAAAAAATCCATTCACAGAAATAAAAAAAAGCTGAAATATCCAGAAACAACCCTAATGAGAAATCATAAAACTCTTGTAAATAAAACATACAATTTTTCTGAAAGATAGCCTAAAGAAGACCTGAGTAAATGAAATATACCATATTTCCGAATGAAACAATTCAAAATTGTAAAAAGTACCCAATTAATCCAAAAATTCAATCATGATCTAATCTCAGTCATGATCTAAGCATGGGGGAAAAAATCCAAGCATGGTTCTTTATAAGATTTATAAGCTTGATATAAAGTTCACCCGGAAGGGTGCCTGGGTGGCTCAGTTGGTTAAGCGCCTGCCTTCAGCTCAGGTCATGATCCCAGGGTCCTGGGATCAAGTCCTACACTGGGCTCTCTGCTCAGTGGAGAGCCTACTTTTCCCTCTCCCCTCTGCCTGCCGCTCTGACTACTTGTGCTCTCTCTCTGTCAAATAAATAAATAAAATCTTTTAAAAAAAAAAAGTTCACCTGGAAGAGAAAAATGTATGAGTATATTTGAAAAAGAACAAGGGAATATTTACCATACCAGGGTTCAAAACATAATGCTTTAATGATTAAAACATGTGATATAGTCAACAGAGGACACGAGGGAATCTAGAAGCAGCCACTTTCTGTTATCATAAAGGTAGCATTTTATATCAAATGGCACTGGCGCAAATACCTAACCATTTGGAAACAAAATTAGATCCCTACTTCTCATGTTGCACAAAAATAAATTCTACATGGATTAAAGAGCTAAGTGTAAAAACAAAACTATAAAAGCATCCTAAGAAAATACAAGATCCTTTTAATGTAATCTTGAGGTGAAAAGTTTTTATCAGAAGCAGGGGTCATATATGGACCATTTCATTATATAAAAAATTGTAAACTTTTAAATAATACAAGGTACTTTCAAAAAAATAAGAAAAAGCAATAGAGCAGGGAGAGTATTCGTAAGAGTCCCTACAAATCAGTTAGAAAAAGACAACACAATTTATTTTTTTTTAAGACAACACAATTTAAAAATAGGCAAGGATAAAACAAATATTTCACCAAAACGTTTCACACTAAACTTGTGAAAAAATGATTAGGATTACTATTGAGCCAAAGAACGCAAATAAAAGCAACAATTGGACACCTTTTACAATCAGATTTGCAAATGTTAAATATTCAGTGTTAGTGTAAGAGTGTTAGGAAACGGTCTTTATGGAAGTACAAATTGGCCACAGCTCTTTGGAAGACAATTTGGCAGTATCTGTTGAAATTTCAGATACTGAAATTTCTTTGACCAGCAATTCCACTTTTAAGTATCTGTCCAAGAGAAATATACTCTCAATTATGATACAATGTATGTAAAAGCTTTTTTTAAAAAGATTTTATTTATTTATTTATCAGAGAGAGCACAAGCAGGGGGAGCAGCAGGCAGAGCAGGGAGAGGGAGAGGAAGGCTCTGTGTTGAGCAAGGAGCCCTATGCAGGACTAGATCCAAGGAGCCTGGGATCATGACCTAAGCTGAAAGCAGCCGCATAACCAACTAAGCCCCCCAGGCGTCCCTGTAGAAAGCTTTTTATAGCAGTATTGTCTGTAATGGCCAAACTTTGAAAACAATCTAAATGCCCATTAGTAGAAGAAAGGGAAATTAAGCCTCTACTATGTAAAATAACGGAGCAATTTAAAGGATTATGTGGATGTGTATATACTGAGATACAAAGAGTGCTAAGACATTAAGACAAAAACTCAACATGAGTGAACAGTATGATCCCATTGCTGTAAAAATCAAATCCCAGAGTTTATGAACCTATATGTATATGTAAATGTATAGGACAAGGGCCAGAAAGACTCACAGCACACTGTTCATCCTGATTATCTCTGGGGAAGAGAGTGGGAGTGGGCAAATGAGACTCATTTCTTACTCAAGTTTTCTGCTTAAGATATTTATAACAAAGGGGCGCCTGGGTGGCTCAGTCAGTTAAGCACCGACTCTTGGTTTTGGCTCAGGTCCTGATCTCTTGGGTCACGAGCAAGCCCCGCCGCGTGGGGCTCCCCACTCAGGAGGAGTCTACTTGGACATTCTCCTCCTCTGCCCCTTCACCCAGTCACATGTGTGTTCTCTCTCTCAAATAAATAAATACAATCTTTTGTATTGTAGTAGGCAGTACAGTTGTAGACGGAGAACTATCTGGAAGACACAGTCATTTACAAGTACCACAACGGGATGATTCTAAACCACTGAGAATGGGCGCCTGGGTGGCTCAGTGGGTTAACGCCTCTGCCTTCGGCTCAGGTCATGATCTCAGGGTTCTGGGATGGAGGCCCGCATCGGGCTCTCTGCTCAGCAGGGAGCCTGCTTCCTCCTCTCTCTGCCTACTTGTAATCTCTCTCTGTCAAATAAATAAATAAAATCTTAAAAAAAAATAAAAAAAAATAAACCACTGAGAATCTGTTGATATCAGCTACTTTGATGTAAGAAAAGGTGATGTAATCTGTTGATTTTGCTTAACAGAATGTTTTACACACAGAAATGTACTTTAGAGATTCAGAATTCTTGGTCGGCAGAGATACAAGGTAATAGGGCAAGAGGTGTAGAAATACAATTTATCCATATAACCTGGTACAGAAATCAACGAGTGAAGGAGTTTCTCAAGACAGCAAACAAAGGTGGTGGCAAACCAACAGGGCTTCTTAGGACCGCTGTCAAGTACTTGGGGGAACTTGTAAATTTGTGATGTGGGAAAGAGATTGAGGGGTATTGTAGGACTTCACAAGGAATATAAAATTATAAATTATAAAATATTTCAATGACTCAGAAAGATTTATTTGCATGTTTATAGCTCTTCCTATTAAATTTTTCCACTTACTTCCATATGGTTTGTGTTTCTCCCTTTAACTCTTAAGAAATTCAATTATCATTAAAAGCTATCCCAGGTTTTGAGTCAAACATTATCTCAGCCTGAACTCAGCCATATCTCACCAGGCAACTGCTTCCTAAGTGTAGGATCTCAAATACAATGAAGCATCATACCCACTGAATTCCATATTGTGCCTATTTTTCGCTTACAACTCTTCCGTATAAAATTTACAATCAGTTTTTCCAAGTCCCACCAAAAAAGAAAAAATCCCTATTGAGGTTTTGATGGGAATTGCATTGAATTTATAAATTAATTTGGAAAGAATCAATGGTCCAAGATATTGAATCTTCTAGTATATCAACATAGGCTATCTCTCCATTTATTTAAATCTTATTTAATATCTTTCTATAAAGTTTTATAATTTACTTCATAAAGATGATGTACATCTTTTGGGAAGTTTGTTCATAAGTACCATTTTTTGGGTGCTGTTATAAAGGGGATATTCCTTCTCCTGTTACATTTTCTATTTGTTGATGGCAAGTAGTTTATATAATAACATTATAACCAACCACCTTCTTAGTTCTATAAGAAGCCTACAGAGTCTTTTAACTTTCTAGGTAGAGAATCATACTATCCACGAATAATGAACTACGTGCTTCTTAATTATTTCTTGCCTTACTAGAGATACAATAAAATGTTAATGAAAACTGGCAACAGTAGGTACCCTTGCCTTTTCTGGATCTTAAAAAGAATGCTTCCAAGATTTCATCATTAAGAATAATGTTCACTGCAGGATACTGTTTGTTTATTTAATATCCTTTATCTGGTTAAGGGAATATCCTCCAATATTTGGCTTCATGAGATTTTTAAAAATCATAAATAGACCTTGAGTTTGTCAAAATAATTTCTGCATCTATTGGGTTGATTTTTTTCTCATTTAATCTCTTGATATAATGAATGACATTTATAAATATCTGAATGTTAAACTACCCTTGGATTCCTAGAGGAAGCCCAATATAATCACAATGCATTATCTTTTTTATATACTGCTGGATTTTGGATTGTTAATATTTAGTCTAGAATTTTTGCACCAATGTTCAGGAATGAGACTGGCCAGTAATTTACCTTTTTGTACTGTTCTCACCAAATCTGGATGTTAGGTTTATAGAAGGTTCACAGAATGAATAGGGAAGTATTGTCTCTTTTACTATATTCTAGAAGAATAAGACTGAAATAATTTATTCATTAAAGTTTGGTAAAAATATCTGAGCCTGGTATTTTTTGTGGGAAGATTTTAACTACTTATTTAAATTACTTTTTCTGGGTTTTTCCCTTCTGATAAGTTTGAAATTATAGAATCTATTTCTATTCCTTCAGTAGTTACCCTTGTAATTTTAAATTTTCATTCTTATTTTAATCAGATACATGTGGACATAGCTTAGAGTCAAATAGGGTTTTGTTTTTGTTTTATCCATTCTATCCATGTATTTGAGAAGAGAGAGAGAATGCCTGAGTGATGCCTGCACGTGAGCGGGGATGGGGCAGAGGGAGAGGGAGAAGCTGACTCCACACTGAGCCAGGAGCCCGATGTGGGGCTCCATCCCAGAACCCTGCAATCATAACCTGACCTGAATGCAGACGCTTAACCAACTGAGCCACCCAGGCACCCCAGTCAAATGCAGCCTCATATCCTGACCCCCAGAAGTAAGTACTTTCAATTTTTTAACTGATTCTTGGGCTATTGGTGTTCATATCTCTACATAACATGCTTAAATTATTACTTCTTGATTTTTCTGTTTCAGGCATTATCTATTGCCTTCCTACTCAGGAAAATAAAGACTTAACATATTTTCTCATATACCCCTGTCCTCTTATAACCTATCACATACACACAAACATGGTCCTTCAATCCGCACAATATAGTTATTTGAATTTTAGGTAGAGGCTGCTGCTTTGCACTCACATTCAGTAACTACACTTCGGTATTTAAGGTTTAACTATACTGCACCCCCAACTGTGCCGGCCCCCAGCTCAGAAGTCATGAATCATCTTATCCATAGAAGATCTTCAGGATAGAAAGGGAAGCTGGGGGACTAGCCATGTCATAGAAAACCTTTCAACCTTCCTCCTTCTGTGGCCTCACCTTCCCTCCCTGCCAGGAGATGCCTAATGACCCAGGAACCATCAGAGGATTCCTCAACCAGTTGCTCCTCAGCTTTCTCCAACTGGACCCACACAATGTATTTATTTCTTCCAGGTACACATGGCATTTCCCAGACGGTCTTGTTGCTTTCCTTTTTGTGTGAGGACATATGTTATTTCTTTAAGCAATTTTGTATCTAATTAATTTATATCCTGCATCTGGTGATTGCAAATCTGAAAGTTCTCAGGGATCTAAATCATTTTTCATTGTTTCTGCTGACTCCCAATGCAGCTTGGGAGTCAGCTTTCCCAGGCCCTCTGAAACGATGATCACCTGCTTTCCTAAATGAGCTTCCTAGATTTGGCTGCTGTTGTCTCCTCACTTGCTCCTATGGGCTTCTGTCTGTCTTTGGGGCGGGGGGAGGTGGTGGTAGAGGGAGAGGGAAACTCTTAGGAGGGCTCCATGTGCAGAGCCCGACTGGGGGCTCAATCTCACAACCCTGAGATCATGACCTGAGCCAAAATCAAGAGTCAGACGCTCAACCTGACAGCCACCCAGGTGCCCCTAAATGGATATTTTGAAAAGACAGAAGCCTAGATCAGCGGGGAGTCTATGTTTCTCCCTCTGCCCCTCCCCCTGCTCATGCCCCCTCTCCCTCAAATAAATAAAATCTTAAAAAAAATTTTTAATAAAAATATCCATTTATTGTCATGCTTGTGATTTGGGGAAGGGAATGAAAATAAATGCAACCATTCAACTGATAATGTTTAATTGGACATCTTCCTTAAATATTCTTAAATGATTCTTAAAACATCTCCTTCACATTTTTTTTTGTTTTATTTTTTTTTTATTCTTTTTCCCAGGGATAGAGATCTGTGAATCATCAGGCTTACATCTTTTCACAGCATTCACCAAAGCACAAACCCTCCCCAATATCCATAACCCATCCACCCTATCCCTACCCTCCCACCCCCCAGTAACCCTCATAAGAGACTCTCCTTCACATTTAAGTTAAATTCTAAAGTTATTCAATTCCATAGCTCTCACTCCTGAACATCCTTCCCAATTTACAAGACACTGCCCCGTATAATTTAACTCTAGTGTTTTAATCCCCACAAATAAGATGTTATTATTTTATATACACATAAGATTCGTTAGATGACCAGTTTCTTTGTTCACTAGATCATCTATTTTGGACCTTACTTCCGGAGACATTCTTCTCATTCCTTTAGAATAGCAGTCTCAACGTGTGCTTTAGGGACTTATAAGGATTCCAAGACCCTCTTATAGGAGGAGTCTAGAAGGTCAAACTACTTTCATAATAATACTAAGGTATTATTTGTCTTCTTCACTGCATTGACACACATCTTAATGGTACAGACACAATGGTGGGTAAAAGTGCTGGTACTTTAGCACAAATCAAGGCAGTGGACCAAACCATGCTAGGAATCGATGTGTCCTTCTCTGTCACCCACTCTTAGCAAATTTTCTGAAATGTTAGTTCACTTAACAGTATGCTTGGTGAAGCAGAAAAGAACATATTAATTTTATTAAATCTCAGCCCTTACACAACGTCTTTTTAATATTCTCTGTAACCAAATGGGAAGTACAAAAAACACTTTTGAATACTGAAGTATGATGGTTGTCTCAAGGAAAACACTTGTGTGACTGAGCTGCAAGCTGACGTAACCAGTTTTTTCATGAAACACCATCTTTACTTAAAAGAATGACTGACAGATGAACTATGGCTATTCAGACTTGAATAATTGGCAGACATTTTCTTAAAATTGAATGAAGTGAGCCTGTTATTTCAAGGAAGACAACTGACGGAATTTGTTGCCAATGACAAAATTCAAGTTTTCAAGGGAAATTAGAATTTTGTAAAACTTATATTTCATACCATATACTTGACAGCTTTTCAGTACATGGACTTTTCTAACAAGGGCAATGATGATGTTAATGAATATGACTTTTGTATCAATGTTAAGACCACCTACATTACCAATGTTTTCTAGGTTGCCAGTCCATGATGTTACAAAATCATACATAGGTAAAAGATCCATCTAAAGTTTAAGATAGGCAAATAAACTTTAATGTAACAAAATGCAGAAAAGTTTATTGATATTGCTTTCAAATTCCACATTGCAACTAACCATTAGGAAACTACCATTTGTTGAGTTTTGCTGAAGTACCAAGAATATTATCCACCATTATCTGAAAAGGCAATTAAAATACTTCTCCCTTTTCCAGCTACATCTAAGTGAGGACAAATTTTCTTCATACATTTCAACCAAGACAACATACAGCAGCAGAATGAATGCAGAAGCAGGTATGAGGATCTGGCTGTCTTCTATTTACCCACAATAAAGAGATTGTCAGAAATACAAAACAATTTCTCACTAATGTTTTTGTGTATGAAAATAAGTTATTGTTTTCTTAAAATACATCATTTATGCTAACATCAAATGTTTATTGTTTTTTCTTTTAAGAGAGGGAATGAAGATGGGTAGTGGGAGAGAGAGAATCCTAAGCAGGCTCCACAGCCAGCAGGGAGTCCAACATGGGGCTCCATCTCACAACCCTGAGAACACGATCTGAGCCAAAATCAAGTGTCAGATCCTTGGGCACTGGTTGCAATGAGCACTGGGTGTCATATGCAAACAATGAATCATGGAACACTACATCAAAAACTAATGAGGTACTGTATGGTAACTAACATAATAAAAAAATAAATAAGTTTGTCAGGGAAAGACAAACACAGTATGATTTCATTCTTATGTGGAATTTAAGAAACAAAACAAAAAAAAACAAAGGGGGAAAAGGAGAGAGAGAGACAAACCAAGAAACGGACTCTTAACTATAGAGAACAAACTGATGGCTACCAGAGGGGAGGTGGGTAAGGGGAGGAGTAAAATAGGTGAAGGGGGTTAAGAGCACACTTATCTTGCTGAGCACCAAGTAAGGTATAGAATCATTGAATCACCATATTGCACACCTGAAACTAATATAATACTGTATGTTAACTATATTCGAATTAAAATTAAAAACTTAAATATTTAAAAAAAAAAAGTCAGATCTTTAACTGACAGAGTCACCCAGGTACCCCAAATGGACTTTTTTTTTAAATAAATTAACAAATTTTTAAAACTTCAGGTTTAACTTCTAACAGGGTAAATACTGATATCATTCACATACACAAAAGCTCTTTGGGGTCCTCAATAATTTTTAAGAATGCAAAGGAATTTTGAGGCCAAAATGTTTGCTTTAGGAGTTCATTTATTGAGGGCCCATTAGTGATAAACTCATATTTTCCATCTCTTTCTATGCTGCATTCTGGGTGACTTCTTTCAATCCATTTATCAATGATTCTCCCTTCAATTGTTTAATTTGCCATTTAACCAATTCATCAATTTTTCAAAACTTAACAATTACATCTTCTCATTTTGAAATTTGTATTGGTTTCTTTTCAAATCTTCCTGCTTATTTGGGATAGTTCCTTGCTGCTTTCTCATTCCTATGAGATACCAAGTTATCACTTTAAACATTTCATACATAATCATTCGATATTTTACATCTGATAATTCTGAAACCTGAATTTATTAAGGCTCTACATCCTTTGTTTATTGTTTCTGCTGACTCTTCTCATGGTGAGACAGAGGCTTTTTCTTCTGTCATTTTGGTGATCTTTGTGCATTTATATTTGGTAGATATTAATCTCTAGGAATCCTGAGGGCCAGTGGAGGTTGTCTTTCTCCAGAGCAGGTTTCCCCTTGATTCTGCTGAGGGCCAGAAAGCTCTAGTCCTGGAATTTCCTTACCTCCCTCCAGGGTCTGAACCTAAAATCGAAGTCTCAGATTCTATTCACTCACCTTCCATTGGGCACAAAGCTTAGTCTCCTGATTGCATTTGCTTACTGCTCACTGCATCTGCTACTCAAATTTCAACAAACTATTCTTTTTTACACTGTTAGATATTTCCCTCACTTCCTACAAACAGCACTGCTTTTGAAACCACGATGTTACTCAAGCACATGTATATCATAATGTAATCAAAACACAACTTTATTTTTGCCTCCCACTTTCCATTAGGCTTTATTTAGCAGGGGTAATGTTTCCCTATGCTTGAAAGAAAAAGAGTCTTGATTCAGAAACTAGGATGTCCAATTCTGTATAATAATTATAACTCTGGGCTTGATTTAGCAGTAAATCTCCTCCTCTCCCAGCTCGCTTCTGCTTCTAGCTGAAAGCCTACAATGAGGGAGGCTGATTGGCTTCTTCCCTAATTCACTGCCTTGTGCTTCTCTTCTCTCTCTTCCTCTTCCCTCTCCCAAGCTGATGTTTTGATGTCATCAGGGTCAAAGTAGGAGGATGACAAAAAGACATGCAACGAACATTCATACATGAACTGATATCCTCACGTGCTGGGGGTTAATGAGCTCTGTAGAGCTCACTACCAGTGGGTATCTTTCTCTCATAAGGTCTAGCCCCAAATGGATGCCTTTATAACCTGAGTGGTCATTCACAATTTCCCCCTTAGTCTCTGCACACCAGTGGTATATAACCAGCCTCCATCTTCTGATATCTTCTCACCCATTGCAGATGGCAGGCTCTAAGAGAAACCACACTGGCTTTTTCACCCAAGCACCCACGTCTAATCTCTGAAACAATGAGACAGTTTTTGCCCCAAAAACCCAAAATACAAAAAACTAAACAAAACAAAAAACCCACAAAACAACAACAACCAAAAACAAACAAACAAACAAACAAAAACCCTCAAACAAAAACAAAAACAAAAAAACCTCCCAAAGTCAGCCACAGGGTGGTTGGTCAGCCCTTCTCTTGCCCTCTAGATTTCTGACACCAGAATCAGACTCCAGCCCACACATAGCCAAGTTCTCTTGATGGTGCCATGGAAGTTCTCCCTGGGCCTGAGATGAAGAAGGAAATATCTGCCTTTGTGTGGGGGGAAGCTGTGGGATTCATCACATGGTTTTCTCCAAAGATAGCCTCCTCACTAATCCTTTCCTCTCCCATGCAATGACCCTTTTAGTGTCCATGATCTACTACCTCATCAATGTGGTTCTTAGAATGTTCTCTCTCTTTTTGGTATCTATCACTTAGGAGCTTCAGTCAAAACTCAGGGGTTCTCTCTCTCTCTCTTTCTAAAATGAATAAACAAATCTTGTGCCTGGGTGACTTAGTCAGTTGAGCCACCCACTCCTGGCTTGGGCTCAGGTCATGATCTCAGGGTTATGGGATCAAGCGGCACCTCAGGTTCCATGTTCAGTGTGGAGTCTGCTTCTCTACCTGGCCCTCTTCTCTACCCCCCCCCCCCCCCCCACCCCGCTTAGGCACATGTACTCTCTCACTCTCTCTCTCTAATAAACAAATCTTTAAAAAAACCTCAAGGGGAAGAATTTTGGTCCAACATTCTGTTACTCATCAATAAGTATGTTCTGTCCAGGAACTAGCTTAGTATTTAGTTCACCAAACTGGAGGAAGCAGAAGCATGTTCTAATAAACTTAATTAACTAATTTAGATTTTGTAAATGTATGATCAAATACCTTAAAAATAAGGCTGCAGTATTTAGTCATACACCAAAGGCCCTGAGCTGTGAAGAATAGTGTAGACACGCCCACAAATCAATGTCATTTCTGAAAAATAACGATCAAGTGTACTATAGTAAAGGACCTGCCTTCTTCATTATGCAACGTGCTCCATGTACCCTGTTACATGACTATGTCTCAACCCACTTTTACCTCATTTGGATGCACATGAGGCCGTTTATTCCTCCAGATACACATTGCATAATTATTTTCCGCTCTAGTAAATGAATAGCTTAATTAGCTCTTTAATTTGATTTTAAGAGCTGAAAAATATAAGTAATAGTACATTCTTTTTTTAAAAAATATTCTAAATAATCACACTTTGTGACTAGCTCTTCAATATGCAAACTATACAAAAGGACAGAAAAAAAACACAGAAAAAAGCAACCTCTACTAAAAAGCTATTTTTGACAATTAAGAGGATTTCTCTTGTTTACATTAGAGGAGAAATGGTACAAAAGTAACTGAACACATGCCAGAATAATTAGCAGCTCTTGGCTCATTTAAATTATGTGCACATTGCCATTTTAATGCATTTTTTAAACACCCACTTGCAATTCTGTTTTATTCTTGGAAGAAAATTAATGGCTTTCCACTAGGTGTGACTAGTAAAACCAAATTTGTTTCCTGTTTTCTTGGAAAACATATATCTTTTGGCTTTATGGAACCACTTTTAATAATAATTAAAGGCATAAAATAATAATAATTGTACTTTGGAAGTATACAGTACTTTTGTATGAAAACTAGAGGCATTCTTTTATGTAAGATAATGCCTCTATAGAAATATCATGTTGTTTCTTCACAATCACTATCTAACATGTTGATTCTAAGGATAATCTAATGTTAATAATAAAAGGATTAGGACTAGGACTGTGATTTTTTTTCTTTTTTTCTTTTTTCAGGAAAATACTTGAGTAGCTCCCTAAAAACAAATTCAGGTCATGAATTTTAATATTTTCCTCTAACTTTAAGGCCCCTGATGATTAGTCACAAAGTAGTGATTAGCAAGAAGTGCATGCATAAGCATACTTCATGTCCTAGGAGATAAAAACAGGGAACAAAAAGAGGAGATAGCCACTTTCTCCTTTTGAAGACACGAAGGCAGAAAATTTGGTCATAAGGACACCAGACCCACTGAACTGAAAGCTGTAATCCTGACCAACAAAAGCTTTGTTGTTAAATGTTGCAACATATACATTAAATATCAAGATAGGCCTCACTCAGACTTCAGAATATGTGGAAAACATTGACACAACCTGCCCACTGTTATTTTGTACCCAGTCGGCTCCAGCCCCAACCAGATACCATGTGAAACCACAAAAGGAAAAGCATCTTTGAAATAGCCTGAGCCCTCCAGAGGCTCCCAGTCTATTGAGAGACTGGTGCATAAGGAAGTATTACATCAAGGTAGAGTTAGAGATTCTCTAAGATAGAATCAGACGGAGTGCTGAGGAAATTTACAGAAGGGAGCTATTACTTCTGCATGGAGGGACCGGGGAAGGGAAACTCAGCCCATAACCATATGGCCAAATAAAGCCATGAAAGTGTATGGGCTGCAGGAGGGGCCCTTTCAGGCTAAAGTGAGCATTTGTCACAATCGCTGGAGAGGAAAACAGTCCCACTTCACTCATACCAAAGTTTTCATAAGCTGTACAAAAATTGAATATGGGTATGCCTATCTGAGAATTGTCCATAAACCAAAGAGAATGAGGCAAGATCAGAAAACATGGTCAGGTGATCCAAGAAGACAAAAAGCAGGGATTCTGGTTGAGTAATTAGCCTGACACATGGTATTTTTATACTGGGCCTCTTTAATTCTAGATCCAAGTCTTAAATAGGATATTTCAGAAGCTGTGATCTGGTCACACAGTGTTAGGGAGCTGTCAAGTGAGGGAGGAATATGTGTGTCATGTGACATATCCATGGCCACTCAGATGCTGAGAAAGAAGGACAAGCACACCTGTCGAGCCCAAGTGGGTGGAGAAGGTTATGCTGTGAGCCAGAAAATACCGGAATATTCCACCTTCCATTAGAATATTCACATCCCGGCACCTGGGTGGCTCAGTCGGTGGCTCAGTCGTTAAGCGTCTGCCTTCAGCTCAGATCATGATCCCAGGGTCCTGGGACTGAGTCCTGCATTGGGCTCCCTGCTCAGCGGGAAGTCTGCCTCTCCTTCTCCCATTCCCCCTGCTCGTGTTCCCTCTCTCGTTCTCTCTCTCCCTCTCTGTCAAATAAATAAATAAATAAATAAATAAATAAATAAAATTTTTAAAGAAGAATATTCACTTCTGGGGGTGCTTAGGTGGCTCAGTCAGTTGGGCATCTGACTCTTGACTTCAGTTCAGGTCATGATCTCAGGGCTGTGAGCTGGAGTTCCAAGTTGGACTCTGCTGGGCATAGAGCCTGCTTAAAGATTCCCTCTCTCCTTCTCTCTCTGACCCTCCCCTCAACACCAAAAAAAGAATATGCACTTCTGTCTTTGCTTTGAAAGAAGAAAAACTAATTATAATAGTGCCATCTTTATTTTTGGAGGCTTATTCCCTTCATTTGATGATCTACAATCAAACTACAATTGTGGAGACCAGATACATCACCAAAGGGTCCTTGAAATTATGCATTCATCATTTCCAAGATATGTGTACAGCAATAACATTCATATTATTTTATCCTATTTTTGACAACAAAATAACATGTATAAGATACAGTCTTTAAAACTAATAATTTTTACAAAAGCATATAAAGATCTGATTATATATTTTAATATTGCTCTTCTAGCACATGCAGCAACTAGTTCGTGAGCTGATTTAACTTGACATGTGCAAATTAATCAACATCCTATCTTTGATCCATGCATGTAATTTCATCGATTTCAGTGGAATCCATCTTTAAGGAGCAGGGATAGAATCACTCCATAATTATCTCTACCAATCCAGTTGCTATATTTATTACAAAAGCCACTTCACCTTCCATACTGACATTTGGAAACTCAAAAGTACATACATTATGTTCTATTGAGTTTGTTCCTTCCGTATGCAGAGTATGAAATCCATCGTGAAATTTGTAATAAAAATCAACAGAACAAAAATGTATCTGAACTGATGAGAGTGAACACTTCTGAATATTTCAGAGGGAAATACAAGTTCACATTTACTTCTTTAGTATGCAACCTAGGGGAGAGAGGAAAAACCCTCTGTGGGTCTCTTGTTAACATTCAGCGATAACACTGATAATCCTTCCATTTCTGTCCCATCCTTCAAAATGCTGGGTTTTACCTTTTACAAATCTCTCCCTAATTCCTTTCCAAGATTACTCTATGACTTGCCTCATCAGTACCCTCCAGCCATAGTCCAACAATATAATATGGAACTTAATTAGACGCTAAACACTGAAAAAGGCCCCTCATGCTTCTGAAACTAGAAGAATAGGTAATAAAACAACCAGGACTGAGAACATTAAACCAGTTCACGGAGCTCTTTTCTAATAAGGCATCAGTTAAAATTACTCGAGCCCACAACAAATAAACTGAGCAAGAAAAATGTCATAGAATCTTTTTTCGTTATTTTTCTTCAGAAAAGAACTACAAAGTCAGGTATCCTATTTTTTTTTTCTTGAAGCCCCAGTTTAATTCTCTTCTGAGTTAATGTCTTTTTTTTTTAATTGAAGTAGAAGTTTCTTTTTTTCTTTCTTTCTTTCTTTTCTTTCTTTTTTTTTTTTTATGTTCACATGAAAAAGAGTCCAGGACTATGCCCAGGGAAATCAGAAACATTTTACACTTGCTTTGCTGTTAAAACCCACACAGTTTATTTGCACAGAAGATGTCTATTTTGGCATCAGTTGACAGTCTTACTAAACAAGTGACACCATGAATATAATCTTCAGGAGCAAAAAGACTCTAAAATCAGCTCATATCACCCAATTTTTTTCTAATAAAAGCATTGACTCCTTCTAAACAAATTAAGTCACAAAGGATCATGGATTTAAATGTAAAACACAAAGCTACGAAACTTTTAGAAACCAAAAAATAAGAGAAAAGCTTTGGGTCTCAGGATAGGCAAAAAGTTCTTAGACTTGACACAAAAAGCGTAATCCATAAAAGGAAAACTCGATAAATTGGACCTTATCAGGTTGAGGACTTTTGTCTTATAAAAGACCACATGAAGGGATGAAAAGCAAGCTATAAATGGGAAAAGGTATTGGCAAACCACATGCCCAACAAAAGACTAAGATCTAAACACTAAAAAGAATTTTCTGAATTCAACAGTTTAAAAAAGGTAACAATCCACTAGAAGAAAATGGGCAAAAGATATGAACAGATATTTGAATGAAAAGGCTAGACAGGTGGCAAATAAGCACGTGAATAAGGTGTTCAACATCAATAGCCATCAGGGAAAGACACATGAAAACCAACCACAATGAGATACCACCACGCACTATCAGAATAACTAAAATGAAAAACACTGGCAACAACACACGCTGACACAGATGCAGAAAAAATGAACTGTCCCTACATCACTGGTGAAAAGGCAAAACAGCGGTCACTGTGGAAGACACTTTGGCAGCGTAGCCCGCTAATTGATGACCCCCAAAAGGTGTCCATGGCCAAATCCTCAGAACCTTTGAAAACATTACCTTATACGACAAAAGAGCCTTTGCAGATATGATTAGATCAAAATCTTGAGATGAAATAATCTGGGATTGTTTAGTGGGTGTAATGTGATACCATGAGAGTTCTTAGAAGATGAAGACAGGGGGTGCCTGGGTGGCTCAGTCATTAAGTGTCTGCCTTGGGCTCAGGTCATGATCCCATGGTCCTGGGATCGCGCCCCACATTGGGCTCCCTGCTCTGCAGGAAGCCTGCTTCTCTCTCTCCCACTCCCCCTACTTGTGTACCCTCTCTCACTGTCTCTCTCTCTGTCAAATAAATAAATAAATCTTTAAAAAAAAGAAGAAGAAGAAGAAGATGAAGACGGGGTCAGAGAGAAGAGAAGATGCTCCAAAGCTGGCTTTAAACATGGAAGGGCTGATGGAGGCAAGGAATAGATTCTCCTCTGGAAAATCCAGAAGGAATCTACCCTGCCGATCATGTAAGACTCATTTCAGACTTCTGAATAAATGTGTGTTGTTTCAGGCCACTAAGTTTGTGAAAGCGATAAACAATTAACACAGGCAGTTTCTTATAAAGTTAAACAGACCACTATCATAGGACATTGTAACTGTCTCTTGGGTGTTTATGACAGAGAAATGGAAAACTTATATTCACACAAAGGCCTGTACAGAAAGAGGCATAGCAGCCCTGTTTGTAATAGTCAGTAATGGAGGTAGCCCAGGTGTGCTTGAACAGGTGGTTTCTTTCTTTCTTTTTTTTTTTTTAAGATTTTATTTATTTATTTGACACAGAGAGAGAGAGATTACAAGTAGGCAGAGAGGCAGGGAGAGAGAGAGAAGGAAGCAGGCTCCCCACGGAGCAGAGAGCCAGATGCGGGCCTCAATCCCAGGACCCTGAGATCATGACCTGAGCCGAAGGCAGAGGCTTTAACCCACTGAGCCACCCAGGCGCCCAGGACAGGTGGTTTCAACAGCAGTTGTATGTTCATAGCACAGAAATGACTCAGAGATACAAAAGGATGAATCACTGATACATGAAACAATTTGGAGGAATCTCGAGGGAATTACGCTCGGTGAAAAATCCAATCCCAAAAGGCTACAGGCTGTATGATTCCATTTGTCATTCTTGAAATGACAAAATTATAGAAATGGGAAACAGATTAGGGACAGAAGTTGTGGCAGGAGGGAGGAAGAAAGACATGCTTATACAAGGGAAACACGGGGATCCTCGTAGTGGTAGATACACCAACCTACACATGTGATAAAACCATATAGAAACACACACACACAAACACAGAGATAAGTACAGATAAAATGGGGACAATCTGAATAAGACAGGTGGATTATACCAATGCCAATATCTAGGCTGTGATATTGTACTACAGTTTTGCAAAATGCTACCATCGGGGTTAAAATGAGTAAATGGTACATGGGATTTCTCTGTATTCTTTCTTTTTTTAAAAAATATATTTTATTTATTTATTTGGGCAAGGGAGACAGTGTGCCCATGGGGGCAGGGAGCAGAGGAGAGGCAGACTCCCTGCTGAGCAGGAAGCCCAACGCCAGCTCCATCCCGGGGCCCTGAGATCATGACCTGACCTCAAGGCCAATGCTCAACTGACTGAGCCACCCAGGCACATCTCTCTGCATTTTTGCAACTGCATGTGACTCTACCATTATCTCAATAATTTTTTTAAAGATTTTATTTATTTATTTGTCAGAGAGAGAATGCACAAACAGGGGGAGCAGCAGGCAGGAGAAGCAGGCTTCCCAGTGATCAAGGAGCCCAATGTGGGGCTCGATCCCAAGACCCTGGGATCATGACCTGAGCCAAAGGCAGACACTTAACCAGCTGAGCTACCCAAGAGTCCCTCAATAAATTTTCAATTAAAAAAGACACGTATTACTATCTGCATACTAAAATAATATCTTCCTCCTTACAGGCATTTTGTTTCCCTCATACAAACAAATATTATTAGCTACTCTTGTAACTATTACAAATGGTTACATATTGGTATATAAATCTTTAAGTCATAGAAGAAAACGACCCTTAAGTCAGATAGGGTTCAGTACTCGAAATATCCGCTTTTTCTTTTTGCCATGTATACATTCTTGCATGCCCTACTCTACTAAACCCTTCCTATCAACTACCACAAGTAGAATGGTGGTTAAGGCCTCAGGCTCTAAAATATGATTACTGGGGTCAAACCCAAGTTTCACTATTTCTGATTTATGTGTGCTTAAGTTCTCCATGACTTAGAAATGGAGTGAAAACTAATAACTACCTAAAAGGGTCATCGTGACAATTAAATGAGTTCATATAGGCATATAAAAACAGGACACAGAATCTTATACAGAGAAAACACTCGATAAATATTACTTATTATTCTGGTACATATCATTATTCCTGCTATTTTATCACTATCAGGGTATAGGGGAATATAGGTATATATATATATGTAGGTATATTCTATGACTGCACCCAGATGGGATCCACAGACCTAAGGGGAGACACTGTAGAGTGAAGGCTGTGCCAAGACAAGGGAGCATTCATCCTTGTGATGACATGAATGGGACCCCTTGTTGCCAGCTAAATGACTTATTCCTGGAAATCTCTTTATGTTCTATGCCACTTTGCTCTCTCCCTTTCTCTCCTGATGCCCCTGCTCCCACAGTCATATGACACAAACTAATCTCTTTGATTAAATTGAATTCAGGGTACTTCTAAATAGCAACAGATTGTGTTTCCATGTTTTGTTTGTAGCTTGACTTTTTTGGAACTTAGAAGAAGATGGTTTAGGTTTGTAATAATGGAGAAGGCAAAAAGTTGTAACTTTAAAAAATTGTGGTAAAAAATATGTAACATAAAATTTACCATTTTAATAACTTCTAGGTGTACAGGTAAGTAGTAGTAACCATATTCACACTTTTATACAACAGATATCCAGAACTTCTCATCTTACAAAACGAACACTCTATGTCCATTAAAACAACTTCCTGTTTCTCTCCCCCTCAGTTCCTGGCAACCACCATTCTACTTTCTGTTTCTATGAGTTTGACTACCTTAGACACATCATAAATGAAATCACAAAGTATTTGTCTTTTTGTGACTGGTTTATTTCACTTAGCATAATGTCCTCAAGCTTCATCCATGTGTTCCTTCCTTTTTGAAGCTGAATAATATTCCATCATATATATATATATATATATTTATATACTAAATTTTCTTTGTCCATTCATCCACTGATGAACATTTGGATTGCTCCTGCCTCTTGGCTATCATGCACAATGCCGCTATGAACATGGGCATGCAAACACATATCTCTTTGAGGTCCTGCCTTAAATTCTTTTTTTTTTTTTCTGCTTCAAACTCCTTTGGATATATATCCAAAAGTGAGATTGCTGGATCACATGCTAGATCTATATTAAATTTCCTGAAGAACTGCTTTACTGTTTTCCATAGTGGTGGCACCATTTTATAATCCTGCCAACAGTGCGCATGGTTGTCAACACTTATTATTTTCTGATTTTTTGAGAGTAGTGGTACAAATGGGTATTGAGGTGATAGTTCATTGTGGTATCTGTATTTCTCTTATGATTTAGTGAGGTACTGCATCTTTTCACACTGGTTAGCCATCTATATGTCATCTTTGGAGAAATGTCTATTCAAGTACTTTGCCTATTTTTTAATTAGGTTATTTTTTATATAAAGAGTTCTTTATATATTCCAGATGTTAAAAGAATGCAACTTTGAGGGACACTCAGGTGGCTCAGTCAGTTAAGCGTCTGCCTTCGGCTCCGGTCATGATCTCAGGGTCCTAGGATCAAGTCCCACATCGGGTTCTCGATCAGTGGGAAGCCTACTTCTCCCTCTCCCGCTGTTCCCCCTGCTCATGTGCTTACTCAATCCCTCTCTCTCTGACAAATAACTAAAATCTAGGGGGAAAAAAAAGAATGCAACTTTGAAGGTAGAAATAAAAGGGAATGAATTTTTTGTAATATTATGAGTCAATAAATATTATAATTGGCTATGTCAGAAGCTTGAATGGCTCTTATATTCAGCAAGGCTTGAGGCAGGGTCTTAATGCTTTCTTTGTTTCTCCCTCTAGCACCTTATCAGTGCTTTATACCCAGGACCCACCTTATGTTCTTTGTCAACAGCTTCTCTCTCCTCCCTATGGACTAAGCCAGAAACTCCACTCTACTCCTTATCTCCTATTTCCAATGGGTTTCCAAATAGTACCCATTTCATCCATGACTAGATAACCCTATTGGAATATTAAGTACCTCTTAGGACAAGAATGAACCAAAGTCTCCAATAACATGAAAACAAAATTTGATGGTATCTGGGTGGCTCAGTCGGTTAAGCAACTGCCTTCGGCTCACGTCATGATCTCAGGGTCCTGGGATGGAGCCCTGCATCCCATCTGCTCCACGCTCAACAGGGAGTCTGCTTCTCCCTCTCCCTCTGCCCTTCCCCCCTCCCCCTGCTCATGTGAGTACTCTCTGTCTCTCAAAAATAAATCTTATTTTAAAAAAAGAAAAAAAAATTGAAAGACGGGGATATTTGATGTTTCTATAAAAAATACCAAAGTATTGTTATAGGCAAAATCAGAAATTTATTGGATTTTGTTATATTTGTTTTACAATTCAGTGCTGTTTTTATTTTAAACAACGTATGAGGGCTGGGGGCATGCCATTAGCTTGTCAGTGCTTAGGGTCTTTACATTTCTTAATTCAACCTAATTTTACCCTAAATTCATGTCTCACTGTTCTTTGCTATCCAACTGCCACCACTGAGGTTCTGGCCCTACATTATAGCTCACATGACCTGCTCCTATTAAACTAGAGCCCTTGCCTCTCCTTAGAATCAGGCTTCTGCTGCCCAGATTACTTTTCTCAAAGACATATCATCATTCCCCAGCTGGAAACGGCTTCCTACCACCTGTGGTCCAGCCTAGATAACCTAGCATAAATTTTAAGGCTCTCTGACATCTGAACCCAAAGTACCTTTTGAGGTTTGTCTTCTATTATGTCCTTTCACCTACCTTGCCAGGCTAGACAACCTGTCCTCTGCCTTCTCCCATACAGATCACCTTCAAAAGCCCCCCTCCCCTTTATTCATGTTACTCCCTTGGACTGGAATTCCTGGCCACCTCTGCCACACATCCCCCCCCACCCCCGCCAACTACCACCATTTTCCACCCAAACAATGACCCATTGTTTAGATCAACAAAAAGATGATGAGTTGAATTCATGGACTGTGGAGCTCAGACAGCCATGACAACCATTAACTGTGACCCAGTCCTGCCCATGACAGACACACAAGAACAAGAAGGTTATTAGTTCTTTTCCCGATCTATCTCCTATTTTCATGATATGTAGACGTCAATTCCTCCACATCTGCCTCACAGAACAACCCCATCCCAGTTGCTGGGCAGTGCTCAAGAGAGGATAGGGCACTCCTGATAACTTTGCCACTCACAACTGGCCTTTGACCCTTGGGGTCCAATCAGAGCTCTCTTGACTTTGTGTCTCCTGGTTTTGGCTTTCCGAGTCATGATCAGAATATGGGCATTTCTTCCACAATTTCTGGCAAGTTGTTAGACTTTCTAGTATTATCTCAGCACAATTCCTGGTGTCACATATGAGCAATTGTAAGCTAAAGATCTAGCCTCAGCATCCAGGTGCCATATTTCTGGTGTCTAACGTGGCTTCAGCCACGAACAGTGAGGATGGTACAGTGAAATGTGCCACATCCGAACATCTCAGTACACACTATGATGTCATTACCCTGCACCTTGGGTGCTGGTAGAATTAACTTCCTTGCACTCCAGGTTTGAATCCTCCTATTACATTTTATAGTCATCATGGTTAGATCACTATCACGTGCAAATCTTTCTCTTTTAGGTTTCCAGGATCCAATGGCGATGTGGCAGGGGCCAGGTAGGGGTGGGGTCCTCCACACCACCAAGCAATTGTTGGGACGCCAACTGGGCATCCATGAATTCAACTCAATTCTGACACTATCTACCCCTAGAGAGCCCCAGATTCCACAGGTTGGGAGCGCAAACAACATGCCCCTCCCCCAACTTCACACACCACTAGCAGCCCAGGTGGTTACCTGGTTTCTGACCAACCCGATGCAGACTGGAGGTTCCCACAACCACCTCCTTGCATTTCAGACTCAAATCACAAATCCAGGTTGTTACTGTCCTTCCAACCAACGGACTATAAATCTGAGGTTCCCAAGACCCTTCCCTTAAGTTTGATTCATTTTCTAGAGCAGCTCACAGAACTCAGGAAACCTGTTTACTCATTAGATTACCAATCTACTATAAAAGGATAAAACTCAGGAACAGCCAGATGGAAGAGATGCCTGGGGCAAGGTGTGGGGGAAAGGCGCAGAGCTTCCCTGCCCTCACCCAGCCTTGCCACACTCTCCCCCATCTCCCCACGTTTATCCATCTGGAAGCTCTCTGAACTCTGTCCCTTTGGGGGTTTATGGAGGCTTCATTACATAGTCTGATTGACAGACTCAATCTCCAGCCACTCTCCCTTCCTAAGAGGTCAGGAGGGACAGAAGTTCCAACCCTTTGATCACACAGTTAGCTGCCCTGGCAACCGCATCCTTAGAAGCTTTCCAAAACTCGCCTCATTTGCATACAAAAGACACCTTTATTACCCTCATCACTTAGGAAATTCTGAGGGTTCTAGGAGCTCTGAGCCAAAACAGGACCAAGACCAAATAAACCATATTTATTATTATAAACCACAATGTCACATCTTCCAACTGCTGAGAATTCAGTATTATCTCTACCTTGTAAGTAGATATACTGAGTCCTGGAAATCGGGATTATTTTCTCCAGTACCGACAGTCAGAGTCAAAGTGTCCTTCCTTTCAGATACAAAGTTGCTCAAAAGGGCAGGGGGTCATATCTGGGAAGCGAAGCAACAAGGAAGGCCAAATCCCTGAATAGACTTAAGAATACAGGATGGCAAGCCAGCTGCAGGGGTTGGGAGTACAGCTTCTCCCCTCTTGACCTTGACCCCTGTGTCATTCCTTCTTACCTGTGCTTTCACCAGACAGGTGCTTACACTGTCAGCCTTATCCACAGAAGAAAAAGAAGTCAGACTAGGCCCCAAAGAATTCTCTGCGAGCTCATCCCCATTCAGTCTAAAAGTCTGATATCCAAGCTACCGCTCTGGGCGATGGTCTAAAAACCAGCAGCCTGGTGAGACGTGTAGCTCTGTACAGCCTGGAACAGCAAGTGCTTTTGGTCAAAGTAGCAGGCTCTCCAAAGAGAAAGAAGGAATCCGTTGCTTATCCTACTCAGTCCTCTCGGGGTTGCTGGCACCCCACAGAACAGCTGGGCCCCAGGCTCCGTGACACCTGGACGTGCAAAGAGAAGAACTGAGCTCACTATTCAGCTGTTGCATCTTATAAGTGGACATAATTTTTCAGAGGCTACAATGACACCTGGTGAAAGGATTAATATGGCCCTTTTTAGAGCCAGTGACTGTGTCCAGAAAAAGATACGCGCTAACATTTAGCCCGTATATTCCTCATCACTATTTTCCCTGTCCATTCTAAGACATTCATTATCAGAGAGTTTCACCCCAATGCTATCATTTCACAGTTTGTTGCAGAGTTCCATCGAAATGACATCAGCTCTTGTCCATTCTCGCAATCAGATAAATGGTGTGGAAGCAGTGCTCTGTATATAGAAGGCTTTCGTTATAATGTACTTTTGCCGGCGCTTTTTTCAGGGGGAGAGGAAGGCGACAATATTCATACACTAAATCAGAGCTGTAAGTACAGCGGGAGAGGATACGCCAAAACTCAGCCGCGGATCGCATCACAACACTGACATCTGTTGGCTACACGCGCGCTGGAACTTCTGGTCCCTCCTTTCTCGGCAGCTGCACGCCAGCTCCTTGGAAACTAAATCTCAGCCCAGGGCCATTTAATGTCCTTCATTCCTAAAAGATTGCAAAAACTCGTGTTCAGAGTTTCTCACGTTAGCCTTCAACTCTCTCATGAAATAAGACTTTATGCCATTGCAGCTCTTTTCTAAAACAAATCAAGCATTCGTGTATGCAATATCCGCATCCATCCAAACACGAGCTGCATAAATGAGATGGTCATTTTACTGATACAGTTTTGAAATGTACATCAGGAGGAAAATTACACATTGCATGCTTTTTGACCCATCAGCCTGTCCCCCATACAAATGCTTCCTGCTATGCAGCCTGCTAACTCTTCTCTCCTTTCTCCTCCTCATCCCCCTCTGTGTTCTCCTCTTCTCCAGGGTCCTACACTCCTCTTTTTCTTCCTCTGCCTAACTAACTCTGCACAAAGACTCCCTCGCCAGGCCTGGGGGCCTTTTCAACACACAGTGTCTATGGGACTGTATCTAAGCACAAGGTTTAATATTCCATAGAATGAGAACATCCTGACTTTTCCTCTCCTTTATCCTCTAAGTTTTCAAAGACTTAGAATAAGAGGGATTACTTCCAAAGCCCCCTCTTTAATGCTCTGTTTTATCAATATTAATCAATATCTGTATCACTATCTACAACTTTGTTGTGAACACTAAGCTATTTATTGTCCTCTTCTGAATCAACACTCCATTCCAACTCCCCCATTTCTACCAAATGCAGCGCCATCCTGCCAGGCCCTTACCTGCAGTTGGATGCGTTGTCGTGGTTGGCTCCCCCTCATTTCTCTCCCACAACATTCCCGATCCCTCCCCCCAGCAGGAGGCCTGACCCCATCCCTCTGCTCTCACCCAGAGACAACAGAACACTCTTCCTCTCCCATGACACAATTACCATCTATGTACTGAGGACTCCCACCTCCCCTTCTCCAGCCCAGGCCTCTCCCCTAAACTCCAGACCCACGTAATCCACATAGTCCACCACGGCTCATCATCATGTGGCTCTCTCTAGGGTACCTGAAACGCCACGTATCGAAAATCAAACTCCTATTCTTTCCTCCCTCCCCTACACACCACCTCCCTTTCCTCTGTTCCTTATCTCTGTAAACAAAGAGATTATTAGCTTTGCTGTCCAAGCCAAAAATCTGGGATTCATCCACAACTTCATCTGTCCCTCCGATATCATATCCACCAATCACAGAAGCTTAATTAATTCCCCTGTTGATTCCAGCTCCTGGGTTACTCTTTATTTCCTTCGTGCCTCACTAACCCAACTGCCGCAGAGACCATGGTCTACCACCTAAGATCTGGACTCTTCTTCTGTCCATAGAATTGCCACAGGGAAACAGCTGTCCAGACAGAAACTCTATTTGCTAAGTCCCTAATATCTGGTGTGAGAAAGAGAGCATGTTATCAGTTGTTGCCCATGGAATACAAGCTGATGGGACTCGTACTACTTAGCATTTACAAAGCAGACACACATCCCCAAGGCTCTTCCCTCATCCACCAGCAGAACGGAGGGGACTTCTGGGTCTTAGAGGATGATGGGGCCATGCAATAGAATTCGGTCCCCAAATGACACTCAGAATGCTGTCTTCCAGGAATACCCATACGGGGCTGTGAGCATTGAACAAACTTCTGTTGTCGGAGCCCCAGAGAGGTCCGGGCTTGTCCCCTAAAGCCGCTGAAGCACTCTCTGCCACTGCCTAGGTCAGGGGACCGTCCCTGCTCCCCCAGGTTACTGCAGGTGACTCTCCGCTGATCTGTGCCTTCAGCCTTGAAAGGTGGGGGGGGGGTCCTAGGTTCCAATGGAGACAGAGGCTGGCTTGGCTCGTTAGAGGATCCCCATCAGCTACTCCAGTGCCTGGTATGCAGTGAAAACGACTAGGATCCTGCCTTCCCAATTTCTCCCTAGCTCATACTCTCCTCTCTTGGTTTCTATTACCTCGTGTCCCTCTCCCTCTTATCCTAACACACACACACACACACACACACACACACACACACTCTCTCTCTCTCTCTCTCTCTCTCTCTCTCTCTCTCTCTCTCTCTCTTCTCTCACCAAGGGTCCCCTTGAGCCCTCCTTCGGGTCCTTATGTCCCATCCCCTCCCATTCCTTCCTACCAAGTTGCTTATAGCTCAACTTCTGTGAATTTTTCTCTGACTTCACTTAGGATTGATTATCCTAGCGTCCAACTACCCCACTGCACTATGTGCCTTGGCCTAGACCTCCCCTTGAATTTGCAATTAATCCTTGGTGTCCCCTCTGTATTCTGTCCCACATCCTGAGCTACATGACACACTCCCAAGGGAAAAATTGAGGTTCACTCTTCACAGAGCTTCTCAGCAAATGCTCGATAAATACCACCCACCAAAGCCAATAATTTGCCTTAAATAATACTCTACCTGGCATCTTCCAGATCCCTCTGGGTCCAAAGGTTTTTTTCTTTTCATATAATTGAATTAGAGGGAATTCAATAAATGATACATAAATGTAAAATGAAACACAGCCTTTACAAAGAAAAGCATCCCTCCATTACATCCTTTGTGACTATGGAGTTTTCCAAAGGGGAAAGGGATTGTTAGAGTATGAAATAAGCAATTAGTTCCAATGCAAAGTTATCATTAATAACAAGTAATAGTAAAAGTTATAGTTTAGTGTCTATTAAACCACTGCCAGGCACACACAGTTAATGCTCTGCCAAACATCTCATTTAGTTCTAACAATAACCTATAAAGCAGTTTTCCTGCTGCTTCTGAGTTGTATCAACTTCTTCCAGAGCTTCCTTTCTCGAAAGAGTCCAGAACTGCGGCAGGGAGCTCGCCTTGAGATAATCTGAAAGTCTCACTGCTGAGACCTTCCGGAAGACAAGGGGTCAGATGGACATGCCAGAACACAGCTCAGGAAGAAGAGCCAGGGGCAGTCAGCCTCAGAGAAGATTCTCCTATCTTCTCAGGGTGGCCGCTGGGAAGGTAGGGGGAAGTCCTGGAGCTGCGATGCCGAATCCCCAGACAGATGCCATCATCACCACTGGAATCCACCCGTGTCATATGCTCCACTCATCACACAGTCCATACATCGATGTCTGCCATGTGGTCAAATGACATGCATCATCTTAAGCCTACGGGAGCTGTGTACCCCATGTTCCTAGGATGCTGACACACAGACCAGCCGGGACCAAACTCCCTTCAAGCCATTCAACCTAGCACACCTCAAAGAGACATAACCTAGCTCTCAACTAAATTTGTTAAAGCCTTCAGGCGTGCTTTACCATGCATTTGAAAAATTATTTTTCATTTACGAGCTATATGTTATCACTTTCTGTGCAACCGTCATATAGATTATGCTGCACAAAAATAATTGATTACTTATGAGTGACAGAGTAATTGGCATGACCCTGGTTATTCAGCTATTTTTATGCATTATAATTACCAGCTTCAGTACACTATACAGAATTTAATGTTCTTGAAAATTAATACTATTGAAAGACTTGATACCAAAGCATGTGATGTTCTTAAATTAAAAACTTGTCACACACTGATAGAGTCTTACACTGTTGGCTATTTATCAACATTTTGCTTTAATCACTTCAAACCTTTTTATCAAGGTGCAAAGCCTGGAGCTCGTGTCAATTCAGTACAACTTAATTCTAGTCGCTCACAATCTGAATTAAAGTTTGCAATAATAATATTACATTTTCATGTTGTCTTGAAGACCTAGAATCTTTTGCCTACTGACCTGCATTATAATTATAGCTATGAGTTCCTTGAAAGCTAAAAAAAAAAAAAAAAAAAGCATTTATATATGATCCTAATAAGTGCCTGGTGTGCTAAGGCTGCATGAAATATATTAAAGAAACAGAATAATATACAATAATGATGCCCGTGAACTCACTAGAAGAAATTCCATCTTCTGCACTAGGTCTAGGTGTCATACAGGAGATATCCCTGCAGAGATAAAAGACATGGTAGTGAAGCTGGATGGGCTCCTGACTGTCATCCTTCCTGGGCTGAGAGTACCAAGGCAGGAGATCTGTCATTACACTTTTGATTGAATAAGGAGAACGCTGCCCCTTTAAAATGACTTAGTCCCGGGGCGCCTGGGTGGCTCAGTCGGTTAAGCAGCTGCCTTAGGCTCAGGTCATGATCCCAGGGTCCTGGGATCGAGTCCCACATTGGGCTCCCTGCTAGGCAGGGAGCATGCTTCTCCCTCTCCCTCTGCCTGTTGCTCTACCTACTTGTGCTGTCTATCTGTCTGTCAAATAAATAAATAAAATCTTTTAAATAAATAAATAAATAAATAAATAAATAAATAAATAAATAAAATGACTTAGTCCCAGTCTCCCAAAATACTCATGACTTCCTGAAACCTGCTTTTCTCTTCAGTGCTGTGATCAAATTCTGTTTACTCCAGTCTCTTTCTTAAAAAAAAAAATTATTTATTTGTCAGAGAGAGAGAGAGAGCACAAGCAGGAGGAGTGGCAGAGGGAGAGGGAGAAGCAGGCTCCCCACTGAGCAGGGAGCCCAATGTGGACGTGGGTCTGGATGTGACCCTGGGATCATGACCTGAGCTGAAGGCAGATACTTAACCAACTGAGCCACCCAGGCACCCTACTATAGTCTCTTTCTTTCCTCTTCTATTCTGTTTGCCTTCATATTTTTAATAGCACAACAAATTTTATAGGTTTCATGGAGTGCCATTCATCTGGGTGGGTCTTCACTCTGCCACGGTCCCCCCCTCCCATGAAATGCCAGGCCACACCAGCCATCTGGGGGTGGCTTTCCTGACTAGTCTCTCTCCTGATTTCATTTTTCCCAATCCTTCCTTCCCGATCCCGTCTATCTTTTTTCTCTTCCTCAGCAGTTGGCCAACATATGGAACTATGGCGTGCTTAAACTCTTAATTCTTAAGTGCTTACATAGTACTTTCAGTTGCCTATTCCTAATGCAAGAACCAGATTCATAGACTCTTGTTTTCAATCTTATTACTTTCTTTATCATAATAATTAAAGTTATGTTTTACTCTTGTGGCTTGTGAATTGCCTTTTTGTTTCTGTTAGCAGAAGTCCCTTAATAGAAAATGATTTCCCATCCCTAGTACAGTGGCTTAATAGATATGAATCAAAGAATCATAGAACATTTTACTATTATTAGTTTTAAGAAAATCAGAGTTAAGAAAGACAGAGCTAGAATCAATTTTAACTATGAAGCCAAAATTCTAATATTTCTTCATAATCACATTAATAGATGAACATAATTCCAAGGAATGGACTATATTGTTCTAATATACATCAATTTAATAATCAAACTGGTATCTGCCAACTTGATTAATTCCTCTAAACTTGCATGAAAAATGTTTTTACCACATTCTATGTACAAAAAATCAAAATGGATTATAAACCTAAGATTTTGGGTGCCTGGGTGGCTCAGTGGGTTAAAGCCTATGCCTTCGGCTCAGGTCATGATCCCAGGGTCCTGGGATTCGAGCCCCGCATCGGGCTCTCTGCTCAGCGGGGAGCCGGCTTCCCCCCTCTCTCTGCCTGCCTCTTTGCCTACTTGTGATCTCGCTCTCTGTCAAGTAAATTAAAAATAGTAATAATAATAATAAAAAAAACCTAAGATTTTATTCTTACAATAATTAATAAGAACTAAAACTACATATTTCACTTAGCAGGAAATAATAGGAGTAAATCTTTGTGACCTTGGATTAGGAAAATGTTTTCTTAATATGATAAAAAAAAAAGTACAAGAAAAGAAACAGATAAATTGGACTTCATCAACATTAAAAACTGTGCTTTGGAGAACACCATCAAGAAGGAAAAAGACAACCCACAGAATGGGACAAATATTTGCAAATTACACATCTGATAAGGGTCTACTTTCCAGAATATAAATAACTCTTCACATTCAACCCAATTAAAAATGGGCAAAGGATATGAATAGCTGTTTCTCCAAAGATGATATACAATGGCCAATAAGCACATGAAAAGATGTTCAATGTTACTAGTCATTAAGGAAATACAAACCAAAACCATTATAACATACCACTTCACACCCGCTATAATCAAAAATATAGACAATAACAAGTGTGGGCAAGATGTGGAAAAACTAGAGTTCACAGACCCTGCTGGTGGGGATGTCAAATAGTGCAGCCGTTCTGGAAAACAGTCTGGCAGGTCCTCAAAAATCTAAACAGAGTTACCATCTGGTCCAGCAATTCCACTCCCAGGTGTATGCCCTGCAAATATGAAAACAACATTCAACAGCCCACCTGGGTGTCTCAGTCAGTTGAGCGTCTGAATCTTGATTTCTGCTCAGGTCATGATCTCAGGGTAGTGAGATCGAGCCCCACGGGGGGCTCCACCCTCACAAAAGAGGCTGCATGAGATTCCCTCTACCCCTCCCCCTCCAAATAAATAAAATCTTTTAAAAAATACATCCACACAAAAACTATACATGAGTATTCTTAGCAGCATTATTAAAGATAACCAGAAAGTGGAAGGACCCAAACGTCCACGGATTGATAAATGAATAAACAAAATGTAGTATATTTATGCAATGGAATATTTTTCATCTATTAAAAGGCAACTGATTCATATAACAACATGGATGAACCTTGAAAACATTATGCTAAGTGAAAGAAGCCAGACACAAAAGGCCACATATTGAATTACTCCATTTAGTTATGGGCAGAATAGGCAAATCCATAGAGACAGAAAGCAGATCAGTGGTCACCAGGGGTTGGTGACGGTTCCAACAACTCTATGAATATACTAAAAACCACTGAATGATATATTTTAAAAGGGTGACTGCTATGATGTGTAAATTATATCTCAACAAGCTGTTATTTCTGAGTGCTTATTGCTAGCATGTGCTTAGGGCTCTCATCAGTGAGGGGGTTTCCCAATATGGGGATGGGGAAGTGTCTAAGGCCTAGAAGGGATGGAATTCCATTCCAGGACACCAAGCTCTTCACCGGGCCTTCCCCCTTTTTTGTTTTACTTAGTTAATTCAGAAAATCAGCTGTTTGTTGATGCTATTTTAGGTACATTAACTTCTCCTGACCTCAGTTTTCTTTTCTAAGGCATTCACCCCAGGGAGTTAGCACCTGAACGTTCCAAGCACACACCCAAGTCAGGGGAGCTACTGTTTTACTTCCAGCTCCACCAGATGGGAGACTGTGCTCATGCTCCTTCACCTGGCCAGGCCTCATTCATCCTCACTGTAAAATGGGAATAACTGACACCCACCCCACAGATTGTAGCGAATGAAAGAGTATATATTTATTGGGATCCTTGCCAGGGACGGAGCACTCTGCAATGCAGCTATTGTTGGCTCGAAAGCTCCTTCCTATTCTACAAGTCTCCGGAATATCCAGTGGAAGTACCGCTTTCGTGGTGGATGTAATAAAAATAGTAACGCCGCTCCCAACAGTTCAGAAAGTTGTTATAAGTCAGTAAAGTAGGAGCCAAAAAGATGGATCATAGAGCAAGAGTTGTTTAGCCTGTCAATAGAATATAAAACCTTGTCATCTTTATCATGCATCATTATAAACTGTCATTCTAAAGAACAAATCAAGAAAACTAAATAAGAGGGAAAATACTAATGAACACAGAATTAGGACGTAAGTCGACTCGACACAGAGCTTAAAATAGTAAGAAAAAGCTGATGTCCTCTTGTCCTTCTGTGCAAGCACGGCCATTACAACTGGGTGGGCTCGGTGCTTTTTTTCCATCTTCTGCCAGTTGCCTGACTGCTCAGAGAAAGCCATTTCCATCATCTGGCAAGATTCTGGGCCATGACTTTCACCTACTAAGACTGCTCTGGCGGCTCACACCACCAATGGATGGAAAAGCCTAAGTTTATGTTAAGCCGTGATGACACGGTTCTCTCTGCCCCTGATGTTCTGAGTCAGAGAGAAGGCACACTGACGACGGTGTGGGATTTTTTCCCTCCTCATTTGGATGCTTGCATGCTTTAGACGCTACTTCTTAGATCGTCAAGCAAGCATTACAGTCATCATTTGCCAAATGTCAGAATTACACAGATATCTCCCCTGACTGCTTTGATGGACTAACTTCCAGCTGTCAAGGTACCTTCCCTTTTCCTCCAGCAGTAATTTATCTAAGAGTTAATTACCAACCCTTAGCTCTTCTACTGAGCTAGCCCAACAGTCTGAGTTGAGTGTGAAGGGGGGAATCACATAAGTTACCCTCTGATTTTTCTTGAAAAATAGAGAAACAGAAGCAATACTAAAAGAGAGTCTTAGTACCAACAACAACAAACTCCTGTAAGAAAAATCCCTTAGACTGCTGCAAGATAACATGGTCTCATTTCATTTTTAAAGAAATACATGTTCCACTAAGAAACAGCAGCCTGTGATTAAATCTAGAGCTATTCAAATCCCTCCAAGTCTGTGAACATATCATAGAATAAAAAACATACTAGCGTTCATAGGTCAGTCCATCTGCAGTAGATTTGCCAACTCGGGAGAAGGGGAAAGCAGACAGGCACTTCAGATAATCCCTCTAAAACTTATTAAGGTTTCTACAGCAAGCTTGTCCTTCGTCTTCTAAGGTGCCCATGGGGAAAATGAAAATCCATGAACACAAATGACACATTATGCTGAATCTTAATTTTAAATAAATGAAAATGATGCCATCCAACAAATTATTCCATAGTACCAGTAACTGTTAAATTATGCAGGCCTCATCAAAACAGGGGACATGCACAATGACATTTACAATAACATTATTCTATCTTAATCTAGTCTTGCCATTTGTGAAACTCACAAGCAATGCAACCTACCATGGGTTACCGTTTTGGCAAACCTGAATACTGCATGTAAGTGATATAGACACTTAATAGAGAAATGGATTCAAAAAAGGGAATCAAAACTAATTCTAGAAAATTTGAGGCATATTAAAATAAAAATATTAGGCATTCAAATAGATGACCTAATACAAAACTTATGCATTTGCATACTTTTTTTGAAAGGGAATGAACTCCAGAGCCAGATAAACTGGGTTTGAACTTCGGTCCTTCTTCTTCTTTTTTTTTTTTTTTTAAGTTTTACTTATTTATTTGTCAGAGAAAGATGAGCAAGCATGAGCAGGGGGAGTGGGAGGCAGAGAGAGAAGCAGGCTCCCTGCTGAGCAAGGAGCCTGACTCAGGGCTGGTCCCAGAACTCTGGGATCATGACCTGATCCAAAGGCAGACGCTTAACCTACTGAGCCACCCAGGCTGAACTTTGGTTCTGCTAAGCTCCATGACCTTGGGCAGTTTAACTTCTCTGTGCCTCAGTTTTCTTATCAGTAAAACAGGAATAGAAATAGTACCTATCTCATAGGCTTGAAAGGCTAATTAAAAGAATTAACATGAGTAAAATACTTCAAATGGTGTCTGGTGCATGGGAAGTACTATATAGGAGTCAGTTGTCATTATATCTATGGTACTAGAGGCAGGGGCTTCACTTCAGTAGGGCACCATTTTGCATGAAAAATACAAGTGAGCCCTTGGCTTGGCATATCTGGATGCCTGGGCCCCAAAATCCAACTTGACTGATGATCTGAACCAAGAGATGAGCCCTTCTATTAGCAATGTAAGGAGACATTCATGAGTTCTGTTTTGTCCAGGTACCTTCAACTCCTGAGCATCCAAGGGACGGGAAAGAGCACGGTCTGGATCAGCAAACATTAATTAAGAGATGCCATAACAAGACCATCCATGCATTATCCCATTGCAGGAAATGGTGATACAGTAGAGTCTACCCATAACATTTATAAAGCAATTTTGACAAGTCAGAAAGCACTTCGTGATCCAATCATTATTATGAGCATTTGTTATCCCTATACTACAGAGGTACAAACATAGAAGAATGTCAAGTTGAGCTTACATCAACAATATCCTAGAAATAGTCTTTTTAAACTAAATATCCTTGATGTGAATATTCTTACTTATAACTCAGCTTTGAGTTTTTTTGCTGCTGTTGTTGTTATCCGGGTTTTTTCAATTTTCCAGTTCACTGTGTCCTCTTTTTCTGTGTTTTCCCCCCAGCCCCTCAGAGGGTTTTTCCCAGATCACCCCACAGGCTTACTACCCTCTGAATGTAGAACCCAGAAACCAAATATTCAATGCTAGCAAGCACTGGAATAGTAGTTCCCAATATTCTCACCTCCTTTCATTTTCTTTCCCCACAAACAACGTTTTAAAAGATTTTATCTACTTAAATGCAATCACTCGCTCTCCATTTACTTGTTGAAGGACATCTAATTGGTTTCCAATGTTTAGCAATTACAAATAAAGCTTTTATGAACATTTCTGTACAGCTTTTTGTGTGAACGTAAGTTTTTATTTCTCTGGGATAAATGTTCGAGAGTGCAATTGCTTGGGTATGTAGTAGTTGCAGGTTCCATTCTATAAGAAACTTCGAAACTGTCTTTGGGAGTGACTGTACCATTTTACATTCCCACACACGACCTGAGAGTGACCCATGTGATCCATATCATCACCAGCATTCAGTGGGGTCATTATTTTTCATTATAGCCATTCTGATAAGCATATAGTAATAGCTCATTGTGATTATATTTGCATATCTCTAATGACTAGTGATGTCGAGCATCTTTTCATGTGCTTATTTGCCATCTGTGTATCCTCTTCAGTGAAATATCTGTCCATGTCTTTTGCTCATTTTCTAATTGCACTATTTGGTTTTTCCTATTGAGTCTTCAAAATTCTTTATATATTCTAGATGCTTGTCTTTTATCAAATATGTGGTTTCCAAATAATTTCTCCCAGTCTGTAGCTTATCTTTTCATCTTCTTCACAGTCTTTAACAAAGCAAAGCTTTTCATTTAGTGAAGTCCAATTTATCCATTTTTCCTTCTACGAATCCTGCTTTTTGTGTCAAGCTTGAAACCTCACAGCAGTAGTCATTACACTAGAATTAAGGTGACCACCAAGTCACGGAGGTTTGTCCCGGATGGGACTTTCCTGGCTTTAGCACTGAAAGCCCCACATCCTAGGAAACCCTTCAGTCTCGCATAAACTGGGACAGTTGCTCACCCAAACTAGAACCGACGGAGTTCTGCCCCTCCTTTGCACCAAAGCAGCCTCAGCTGAGCAGTGAAGGGGCTAACGCCAGAGAGACACCCACCTTAGGACTTAGACTCACGATGTGGTATCAAGGACACACATGATGCCAGGAAGTTTTGAAGGATACACATGGTAGCTTTGCCACTTCCTCTCTCACGACGATGGGCGTGATGTTCTGGAAAGGCAGGCTGGCAGGAGCTCTTTGGGCCCAGGATGCTCAGTCCTAGGCGCACTAGATTCCCCCGAAAAGCACTTCAAAACTGCTGATGACCGAGCCCTATCCCAGACCAGTTAAACGTGCCTCTCTCCAAGTGGGAGTGCGGCTCAGGCATCTATTAGTCCCCAAAACTCCTAAAGGCAGCAGTCTTCTGCTGCCGACTCTGGGAGTCCCAACTGCTTGTGGTCAGGGATGAGAGCTGTTTGCCACCACTGTGCTCACAGCACCTCGCACAGTGCCCGCATATAGTGGGCACCCAGTGTACATTTAATACATTTTTTAAATGAGCAAATAATATAGAAAGGATAAAAGATTGAGACCAAATATCATTTACTTTGTCTCTCCTGCTAGGAACTAAAAGGATCAAAAGAAGAGCAAGATAAACTGTAGGATAAGCCTCCCTAAAACTCGACTGTCCCCAAGCCTTTCCCAATCTCCCAAAAAGTTACTAGAGTTGAAAAGCCAAAAAATCCCTGATTGCCTCAATGGGCATTTTTATCCCCATCATCTTACAGGTGGGTAATTTGGCTGTGGGACAGCGAGCGGTACCTCATCTCTTTGTAAGCTGAAATCAAGACCCTCAGCAGCAGCAGCATCGCGGGGGAGCAGAGAATCACAGTGTGCATTTTAAGAAGACCCCAGATCCTTTGTAGCTCCCTAAAGTTTAAGAAGCCCTGTGTAGGGCGCCTGGATGGCTCAGTGGGTTGAAGCCTCAGGTCATGATCTCAGGGTCCTGGGATCGAGGCCCACATCGGGCTCCCTGCTCAGCAGGGAGCCTGCTTCCTCCTCTCTCTCTGCCTACGTGTGATCTCTCTCTCTCTCTCTGTCAAATAAATAAATAAAATCTTAAAAGAAGAAGAAGAAGAAGAAGAAGAAGAAGCAGAAGAAGAAGCAGCAGCAGCAGCAGCCCCATGTAACCCAAAAGGCTGAGAGGTACCTGTGGGGAAGAATCAGCTGGCTGCCCTGGGCCCTTGGGAGAGCCTATGAAAGGAAGAGACCCCAGCGGAGGATGGGGGAAGGGATGGCCACACCCTGAAGCCAAATGTCATAGCTTTTTTAACCTTCACAAAATGCCCAAAGCACCTAAGGCCTTGAATCCTTAACTCACCAAGTCTAAACCTTGAGCAGGTAAACTGACAGGGCCGGGAGGAACGACCTGTAGACGCTGAAGAATGTTCCTATTTACTTCTGAAGGATCTGGGTACATTTAGGACCGTGATCAGTTACTAAGTATCATCCTGAGATGGATCAAAGAACGTGGCCCCTTCTCTGAATCACCAGGCGGAGGCAAGCTCTTCGGGGCTTGCTCAGGGAGGCCGGGTGGGTGGGCCTCCTCGCTCCCTCCCCCACGTGGCCAGAGTTCTCTAATTCCCACATGACGTCCACTGTCCACTGTGCTTGCTCGGCAATTCCCCCCAAGCACCAAGTTCCCTTGGGACCCCTGGCTCGTAACTTCCCTGGCTAGATGTTCCTTAGCCTATGGGCACCTTCACCCACACTTGCAGGGGGAAGCTGTTCTTGTCAACATTGCCTTCAACCTAAAAGCAGCCCCTGTGGGGTTTGCAGATGGGAAGAAGTGGCTGTGGTCATCTTTTCTTTTGTATGGGAGTGGGACTTCCACCTGCGAGGAAACCACTTATGTGTTTACTTATTTACTTATTTATTTTTGCAAATTCTAGATATCTTTATTTTCTCCAGATTCTAGTATCACCTACCCGTCCTTCCCTGCAGAGACGATAGCAGAAGGTCCCGGAGAACAGCCCCCAAACCAGGGTGAACCTCAAGGGAAAAACTAAAGCCTCAGCTCCCTGCATCCAAAGCACCTCTCTGCCCTCCCTGTAACCTGCCCATAGCTACACACACACACACACACACACACAGGCCCAGAATGGGCGCTCTCAGCTAGAAACGGTGGGGAAATCATTATGCTCTGCCCTCGACGAAATCACTTAAACTACTTTCTGCTTTACAACATCATACACAGCAAACATTTTCATGCCCCAGCCGTGGCCTGAGGCAGTTTTTGCATTCTGCATCAGGAGGAAATTGATTAATGTGAATGTTTTAGCTGTGGTTGTTGTTTGTGTATAAACTTTTGTTAAAACAAGGACGGCAGAATAAATGACCTTTATGTAGACACCTATTAAGGCACTAAAAGGCTTGGCTACATTCATCTGAGACGCGTACACATAACGAGTGGAACAATGAGGGGATCAGCAGCTGCAAGGGGTTGAATTGAATTCTTCAACAATAGAAAAGTTTTTCAGACCCAAATACCAGCAATCAAAGAGAATTTTTGCAGATAATCCGAGAGAAAGAAAATAATAAAATAAAAAAAAATGCTAGCCAACTTTGCACCAGTTAGCATAAGGTCGCCATCTGAAACACGTCAGCTTAAGAGCGGACCGTACCCCATTCTTCTGCCCAACTGCAGTATTCAGAACTGTTTCCCCAAATAATCCCAGATGGCATGCCACAAAATTTCAATTCATTTTAAAAGCTTTCTTTGCTGTTATTATGTGATTGAAAGTGCAAAAGCAAGTTGCCATTCTCATGGCACTATTTGCATTGGCTATTATCCCCTAAAATCCCCTTTAAACAGCTACATTGTCAGCCCATAGGCCTCATTTAGAACTACAAAAAAGCCCAGATTAATTCGATCAAAGAAAGAGCCAAGTACAAAATGCACTTTTCAAACTGTATCAGAGTGGGTTCGCTTTACAGATCGCTTCGGGGCAAGAACGGCAGGGGAAAGAAAGCCCTGAAATAAAGCTTGGTTACGAAGCGAAATAACTAGGTTTGGCTCCTGCTCTGATTTATCGGAGCACCTCAAGGCGAAACCTCCAATTAAAAATTCTTAGAGGGAAAGATATTTAAATATAAATGCTGAAACAGACCCCCACAAATCGCAGCGTCCCGTGCGTACCCTTGGCTCTCGGCCACCATTCTGAGGAGGCCCTTGGAAGCCTCCCCTGGGGAACCTGGTTGCGAGCAGGCGCTTCTGCAGCCGCCAGCACCCCATTAAGCCCGAGGGCTTTGCACTTGTAAACATTTATATCCGACTTTCCTCGCCCCATCCCCAGGGGGAAATGTTTTTAAGTTCCCACCCGCAAAGAAACGGCCGGAAAAACAAAGGAAAACGGTGGTGACAACATTGCTTTCCACAACACAAAACATGCCCGAGATTCAGGTCGAATGCCGGGCTTAGGAGCCGGCTTGCGAGCCCCCTTCTGCGGGCGGGCAGACGGGGGCTGTCTGTCGGTCGCAGGGGGCTGCCGCTTTGTTTTGGTCTCACCTGGGGGCCTGGAGGCGGGGGAGAGAGCTGGAGCTGGGGTCTCTTAGGGGCGCTCCATTAGTGTCCTAGGCGGGGCGAGCCGCGTCCGCGTCCGCGGGAGCCGGTGCGGCGGCGCTCGGCCGGCGGGCTCCCTGCCGCTCCGCCCGCAGCTGCGCCCCTTCGGCGGCCTCGGGGCGCCCAGGACCTTGCACTGGGGAGGGAAGGGCGGCACGGAGGGAGCGCTACGGGACGTGTCTTGCTAGATGGGCCGCTGCCTCTTCGGGGACCCAGCGGCGCCAGGGCAGTGCGGAAAACGCGGGCAGCTGCAGTAAATATCAGAGTCATTTGCGGGAGGGAGGACCTCCGCCCGGTGTTTCAGTTCAAGCTTTCGCTCCGGGAGGGACGGACTCAAAGGGCTGAGTGGTCCGCAGTTCCCCAGACCCGGCCTGGGAACAAAAGAACCTCGTGCTGCTGTAATCACGTCTCACAGAATGTTGAGGAAGGGGCACGCTTACCGAGACGCTGCCGCCAGCCGACGCCAGCCCCGAACTCCTTTGCCTGAAATGCACGGGGCTAATAAGGGATTCGGTTGGCTCCTAGGTGTTCACCACCCCCAACCACCAAATCCTCATGGTCCTGAGAATTATCTACGGGAGACAGATATGGATAGAAAACGGCAAATTGGTTGCCACTCCGCCTCCCATCCCTGAAGGCAGGAAAACAGAGAAAGAAGTAAACTGGTGAGCACATGCACGGGACAGAGGCTATAAAATCGAGTTGATTCCGGTGAAGGAAAACAGTCCATCTTCCCCCCAGATCTCCAAAACAAACCATTCAGACGCTTTCCCCGATGCTCCTGACTTTTAACGACAGCCACACAGTACAAAGAGAAACGGTTCTGGTGTTTTGAGACCTGGATAAACTTTCTGAAATTCTGCAAGCCTAAACCTGGAGTGGAGAGACAACTCCATCCGTCCATTCCTTAGGAGACAAATTGAATGGTTTCCAGAAAGCACGCCCACAGCAATTTCCTTCTACTGAATTTCAGCAGACCGGTAACTAGTTGGAATGTGACTCTTTCCTTGACTTTATATAGGTCTCACTGAAGCCCTAACTGAAAACACAATTAATAACTTCCCTTGATGGGAAATACGTGTTTGATAACGAGCCAAGAATATTCCAAGCGAAATAAGAAAGGAAGATCAGTGCCTTCCTAGTTACCAACACTGCTCGCATTCGGGCACCCAACGCGGTCCCATCAGGACTCACAAGGACATTGTTTAAGGCAAATCCCTTGAGGCTTTTTCTTAGGCGAGCAGGAGACTAAAGGAACAGGTGTGGTGATATATTGTAAAAGCCTCGAGGCTCTGTTAGGGGATCTGAATTCCGCTCCTGGCTCTGCCTCTGATTAACAGAATGACCTTGGCTTAGTCTCTTTCCCCCTCCAGATCTTACTTTCCTCATCCATAAAATATGGCTAAACTAGATGATTTCGAAGGGCCACCCCAGAAATAACATCAAAGAACAATGAGAGCTTCCCTCTAGAGAAGGCAGCCAACAGTAGTAATACAATGGGTCTAAAATGAGTTTCTCATGTTACGTGTTTTCTGTGTAACAGAATAGCTTCACTGGCACAGCGTGGGCTTGAAATTTCTCCTCCTAGCCTGCTAGAGGCTCTGGTCTTCCTCAGGCTCTGCATAAGAGTTAACTTCTTAAGAATTAACCAGGTCCATTTGAAACCGGACACAAAGTTTCTGGCCCTTGGCTACAACAACTGATCCCCACAGGGGACCCTCCACAGGGGAGCCTACTTACCTGGCCGTGGGGCCCAAGCTGTTAGTCTTCTAGAAACAGTTTCTACATTTTCTTCAGTCAAATGAAAAACAGAATGCCATTTAAAAAATTGTTTGACAAATATACCTCTTAAACATTTTATATTTATAAAGGAGAACTCTTGATTTATTCATAAATTCTATTCCAGGTGTCAGTATCCAAGTGTTCATTCAAGAACATTTATTGAGCACTCACATTGCACCGATTCTTCCAAGTTTAATAAATATAGGAGTGAAAAAGAGTAAGTTCTCGGGCGCCTGGGTGGCTCAGTGGGTTAAAGCCTCTGCTTTCGGCTCAGGTCATGATCTCAGGGTCCTGGGATCGAGGCCCACATCGGGGTCCCTGCTCAGCAGGGAGCCTGCTTCCCCCTCTCTCTCTCTGCCTGCCTCTCTGCCTCCTGTGATCTCTCTCCCTCTGTGAAATAAATAAATTTTAAAAAAAAGAGTAAGTTCTCTGCTGTCATGGAGCTCACACTCTAATGAGAGGGGCCAGGAAGAGACAGTAAACAAAAATAAGATCCGTGTAGGGCGGTGTGACGGGAAGCAGGTGGGCTACACCGCATCTGTGGACTCTTCAGAAAAACCAGCCGGGCACAGTTCAAGGAGGAGAGCCCACTCTGGACAGAGAGAAGAGCTGGGGACAGAAAGATAGCCCGTGTGGCTAGAATGCAACTGGGGAGGAAGTGAGCGGTGTGAGATAAAGTCAGAGAGATAGGCATGAGCCAGACCACTTACGTGATTGGATTTTAAGCGAATTATGGGAGGAAGTGTATCGGAGAGTTTTCAGCATGGTAGTGACATGCTCACATTCCCTTTTTAGAAGGTACTCCTGCTCTGGGAAGAGCGGACTCTAGGTGGAGCAAGTGTAGAAGCTCCCTTATTATTTCATTAATACAAGTATTATTTCATTAACACAAGTAAAGGTAAAAGTGGCTTCTCCTGGAAGGCATGGTGAAGTGAGTGTGTTCAAGACCTGTCTTGGGAGACTTGTTACTGGAGCAAACGGGGATGAGTCAAGGGAGAGGACAGCGAGGAAAAGAGGGAAGTGTAACTTCTAGATGTGTGAATTGAGCAACTCATTGAGAAAGAAGCAAGTTTAGTGGTGTGGGAGGAATGAAGAGTTCTGGTATGGAAACATGAAGTTTGAAATGCCCTGTTAAATGTGTATGTGGCAAGATCGAGTGGGCAGTTGGGCACATGAGTTAGGAGCTGCAGGGAAAGGTCACTGGGGTAGGGTCAATGACAAGCATGGTCAACAACTCTGATTAAGACGCTTCATCTCAGATATGTGGAGCAGAGGCTTTCCAACCCAATTCATCTGGGATTCATAGTTTGTTAATAAATCAAATACTTTGGGGCACCTGGGGGGGCTCACTCAGTAGGGCATCTGCCTTTGGCTCAGGTCATGATCCCAGGGTCCTGGGATCAAACCCCACATCAGGCTCCTTGCTCAGGGGAGAGTCTGCTTCTCCTTCTCCCTCTGCCGCTTCCCCTGCTTGTGCGCGCTCTCTCTCTCTCTCTGCTAAATAAATAAATAAAACTTTAAAAATAAATAAATAAATTGAACACTTCTATCATGCTCCTCTGGTGCGCTTGGTCTCAACTGAATCCAAAATCCAAGGATTTTGGCCACTTGTTCTGGACCCAGCTGCCACAACCCAACAGTGTCTACCTTTGTGCCCACACCCTACATTTCTCACATCAATGTCCAGGTTTTTCCGGAGGATTTCCCTATTATGGCAGACCTGCCTCTGTGCGTGTGTGTGTGTGTATTGCCTACATACATGCAATGGGAAGTGTGAGGAAATTAATGCCCCATGAGGTAGGTCTTTGACCGAGGCAAAATGGCAGCTCACAGATAGATTCTTCTTCCTTCCACTGGACTTTTTATGAACTAACCTAAAAACAAAACACAACAAAGCCTGTCAGAAAATGACCTCACAAGATTGAGAAATCAGTCATTCTTTTTTTTTTTTTTTAAGATTTTATTTTTAGGGACACCTGGGTGGCTCAGTCACTGCCTTCGGGTCAGGCCATGATCCCAGGGTCCTGGGATCAAACTCCACATCACATCAAGACTCCCTGCTCATCAGGGAAGTCTGCTTGTCCCTCTCCCTCTGCCCCTCCCCCTGCTCGTGCTATCTCTCTCTTACTCTCTCTCAAATAAATAAAATCTTAAAAAAAAAAAGATTTTTTTTTAAGTAATCTCTCCACCCATTGTGGGGCTCAAACTCACAATCCCAAGATCAAGAGTCATGTGCTCCACTGACTGAGCCAGCCAGGCGTCCTAAGAAATCAGTCCTTCTCAGCTCCAAGTGGTGGCCAGTTGCCTAATGCATGCTCATATTTACTCATTCTCCTCCCTTGCTTCCCTTCCCCTTTTCCCTCACCTTTCTTCTGGGGTTGGATTCAGGATGCAGGAGCCCCAGTGGAGGGGCAAGCTGCTCTGCTGCCTTATCACTCAGCAGGTCTGGTGGTGCTGGAAGCATCCGTGGTGGGTAAGAATACCATGTGGCGTCTTGGAAAGCCTCAGTGGAAGAGTTATTGCAAAATACTAGCGTTATAGAGCAAGGCCACATGGTCTATGACTAAGAACTAACTTCCATTTGAAAAACAGCTCCTGGTGTGCCACTGGGTCCTGGTAGAGACTGATTGATTGACCTTGGGATACCAACTGACTATGCAAATGAGTTTGAGAATTGCCTGTCCAGCTGGATATGATTAGATTCACTGAATCATGAGGTCAGGCAAGCAATCCACTAAATGATGGAAAATGAGATCTAAGTAAATTACATGCACAGGTTGTCCAGACTCCCATTCACTTGTCTCAATGGCATGATTACCTCTTCCTCAACTGACTCCCATAGCCTCATAGAGGATTCCTTAATGCTAATTAATAGAGAAAAACCTTGAGGTTGGTTCATAGATGGGTCAATAACAATATATTGGTTGCCCACTCCAGTATGGAATGGCCCGAAGTACAGATGTGCAGAAATTCCTAGGCAGTGGCAAAGAACATCCTGTTTGGTCAAGCCCTGAAAGGAACAAGACTGGACTATTGGGAGTAAAGAGGTCTGGGGCAAGAGGCATGTGAATGATCAAAGGAAGTAGGTACTGGGTGTTTAGATCTTTGTGTTTCTTGTTAATGTCCACAGGAAGTGAAGGCTCTCACCAACCAGATGGACAGGGTGACTCATCTTACAGACGTGAGCCAGCCTTTCTTTCTTGGCCACCACAGTGCTTGTACAATAGACTCATGCCATATCCACAGCCTCATCCAAGCTACCATGTTATGGGTGGGTTACATAGCATGAATTACTCCTCAACAAAATGGACATAGCTAATACCACTGCTGAATGTCCAACCTGCCAAGAGCAGAGACTGACACTGAAATATTTATTAGCATAGCATCATTTCTCAAGGAATTACACTTATATCACCTTCTACCCTAGATGAGGACCAGTTGTTCTTTCCAGATATGACATCTGCTTGAGTTAAGGTTTGCCTTTTGTCTCCACAATGCCTCCAACAGCACTACCAGCCAGGGTTTATAAATGCCTGTTCTACTGACATTATATCACATAGAACATTGCCTTGGTCCAAGGGACCCACGTGATAGAAGAGAAAATGTAACAAGGGACACATGACCATGGACTCTACTGTCTCACCATATGCCTCATCACCCACAAAACATTCAGGCTAATAGTGTAATGGCAGGGTCGGGGGTTGCAGAGAACAGCGGTAGGGGTGGGAAACAGGCTGTCAAGAACCCTTCCGGGATATCAGAGAAAAGAGGAGAGGCAGGACACATTGTGCGCAGAAATTCCAAGCCCCAAAACACATGCTTATTAGAATTTCAAGACAGCAACTTCAGAACATTAAATCCCAGGAGTCAGCTCCATCCTGAGCTTAGGGCCCTATATGACTGCACTGGTCACCTGCCCAGGCAGCCAGCCCTAATGCCCATATGTGTCTCCATGGGAGCGTAAGAAAATCAACACTCCCTGGAGCAAACTTTTAGCCAATGGGAGAGGGGAAGCAGCAAGTAAATTCTTCTCCCTTTTTACTCTAGACATACTGCCCTGAAAAGCAGCCATTTATATAGCCTCTCAGAAAACAGTCCCATAAGATCAAGAAATTGGTCACACCTGATTGCAAGTGCAGGACAGTTCGGTTTGACGTTTTCACACTAGCTCTCCCTCCTTCCTTGCCTCAAGCCCCTTCTCCTCATCCTGCCTGGGTCGCACTCCTGATTAAAGCAATAGCCCTGAAGCCACTTCCGCTGGCTCTGCATTCTGGGTAACCCAGGCTAAGACAAGCAATTAACTGAAAAAGCAAGGCTCAGGGAACATACTTTAAATATTTTATTTTAATTTAAACATTTAGTTTTAATTTAAAATGTTATCTCGATTTAAAATGTTTAAGGATGCATTTGTTTGCCACTTCTCCAAAGGTTTTGGGTTTTTTTCAAGACGGGATCCACAGACTGAAGTTCTATTTCATCTTTGTAGACTAAATCACAACCAAAGCACATCATTTCCAACTTACAGCCTTGATCTATTTAAAGTAAAACAATAATTTAAAGACTCTGTTAAAGCAACTTGAATGCATAATTCCACTAAATTTTTATAGATTTTTGTTTCTGGTCTTTAACAGTTGCCCCACCAAACCAAACATTATTTTAGAGAGGACCTGGGCTCGTTTTGGCAGCACATATACGATCTTAGTGAACACCTATATTAAGTCCTTGCAAAAACATCCAGCTTAGTTTCATGGTAACAATCCTTTTTTCAACTACTTTTCCATAAGTTGATGTGATATATAATTAGATTATAACCACAAGTATGTTATGCATAAACAAATTTACATTGTTGTAAAGATTTACAATGTTAGATTTTTTTATAATTTACAATGTAGAGAGTAACAATTGTAAAGATTTACAGTTGAAACAGTGTAAATTTGTAAATATATATACACAGATTTCAGGACATACATAACTGATGCCTGGTAACATTCAGCTCTGCCTACAAGGACAGAGAAGACTGTGGTGTCTTTAGATCAGCCTCAAAGTGTGGCCGCAGACCCCAGCATCAGTGTCTCTTGGGAACTGGTTAGAAATGCAAAATTCCTAGGCCCCACCCCAGACCAACTGAATCAGAAACTCTGGGAGCAGAGTTCAGTGGTCACTATCTCAAGACCTCCAGGTGATTCTGAGCACAGGTAAGTTTGAGAACCACTGTCCTAGAGTGTATAGTTTAGTGGCAGGACCATTCATGTAATGAGCAACAACTAGCACACCTCACTGAGGAAATGGTCAGGACCCTTAATTTCACAAGGTCATTAATTGGTGGTCGGTTAAAAGAGCTTCTACTGTGATTTAGTTAGGATTAGAAACAGGTTAGGCTTCATAGAAACAAAAGCCAAAACAACAGCAGTTTGTGTGAATATACTTAACACTACAAAAATGTATACTTAAAAATGGTTAAGATGAGAAATTTATTTTACTTTTTTACCATAATTTTTAAAACTTTTTTTTAAAGATTTTATTTATTTGACACAGAGAGATCACAAGTAGGCAGAGAGGCAGGCAGAGAGAGGGGGGAAAGCAGGCTCCCTGCTGAGCAGAGAGCCTGATGTGGGATTCGATCCCAGGACCCTGAGATCATGACCTGAGCCAAAGGCAGTGGCTTAACCCACTGAGCCACCCAGGCGCCCCTACCATGATTTTTAAATGAATGAACATATTCGGTTAAAATTTTTAAAACAGTGGCTTAAGCAAATTATAAATTAATGTTTCCTTCATCTAGAAGAAATCTGGATGTAGACAATCCATTACTTACCTGGCACTCCACTAAGTGACCAAGGACCCAAGGTGTCACTCTGCACTGTCCCTTGTGTGGGGCCCTCCTCCTCATGGTCTAAGAGGGCTGCTAGAGCTTCGGCCACTGCAAATGCATCCCAGGCAGCAGAATGGAGCAAAGGAAAAGGCAGGGGTACTTCCTCCCTTAAAAAGAGCCTTCACAGCAATCCCAAACAACCCTTTATTTCACCGGCTCCTCATGCAGCAGTCACGTGGTCCTGGGTAGCTGCAGGGACCTTAGCAAATGTGCCCATTTAGATATTGAGATGCTATCACTAAGAGAGATGAGGGGAATAAATATTGGGAGACAATTAGCAGACTCTATCATGTATCGTAAAATCATGCAGGCCATTACCCCAACCTCAAAGGAAGAAACCTCTCATGGAAGCATTGCTAGACATTGCTGTAGTAAAAAATATACATAAATTCAGCTTTCTTTTGAGGAATAAGAGTTCTCTTTTTCCGTGAGATTTTAAAAGGGGAAAGGGGGAAGAAAAATACCCTTCACCAAGGCCCATTACATGCCAACCCTTGTGCCTTTGTATCTGTCGTCTCACTGATTGTCCACCTGCAGCTGTGGCAGAAGTCTGACTTTCTGTGATACGATGGGCTAGATTAAAAAGAAAACTCACTGGCTACTTCCTGGGAGGGAGATAGGGAAATGGAGGAATCACATGAAAGCTCCGATAGGTCAAAGCAAGGGACATGACCATGCCTAAATTCTAGCAGGTGACCAAAGCCCAGAACTGGAAACATCAGTTCCTAATGACCCAAGGGTAGAAGGAAGCTCCTTGACACCAGAAGCCGTGTCTCACTGCCTTTGTAATTAGCATCTGGCCCACATCCTCACACATCCAAGGAACATGATACATACCAAATTACGTGTTGATCGTAAGTTTAGAAATCCCCCCAAACCTCACATGAACTTCAATCATCTTTCTGGAACCACTCTTCTCCCCCAAGATTTAACTTCTGTAGCATTTCTTCCTAGAATTCATGCAGATAATGAAAAAGTTAGAAATTGCTGAGAAGTGGGTTCTGCCCCAGGCTGTCCACACTGCCGGGTGCCCAGGGGAGAGCTCCCCAAGATAGTGTGGGCACCAGGCCCCTGGTGGAGGAAGCACTTACTTTGGTCTTCAGGCTGCGGTACAATTTGATGTGTCAATATTCTGCCTGCCTTTTTACAAGGCAGTAATAACAGATGTTGCTATGGGAATTACATTTTTCTGATAATTAGATTATATAGCAAACTAATCACTTTTGCTTTTATGAAGAATAAAGTGCACCACCACACAGCTGGAGTTGTTATTAGCGATTGTCAACTAAATCATTTAAGCGGTGCTGTTTACGTAGGTCCCTAATTACTACTGGGATTTGTACAGAAGATAGAATTAATGATCTTTTCTGTCATCTCTCTTCTGTAATGTGATGACTTTTGTGAGCTTTCTCCTTCTAATTGCATAAAACAAAGAAAGCACTGTATTAAGGAAAAATGGGCAACTAAATAGCGATGAGTCAAAACCCACCTAATTAGGACATGAGTGCCAGAGCTAAGCCCAGAGCTGCTTGGGGGCACACTTCTAATCATTACTGGATGTCTCAAAAACAAACCATGCATGAATACACCAAGGGAAATGGCCAGTGTTATCCACCCAAGCATCCTCACCCGCACATTCCTGGGCTGCTAGAGTCAGGATTTTAACATCGTTAGCGATGGAATTGGATAACTTAACACCACATTTGGAAATAAACTTTATTATGTGCATTCTCATCCCATCTCTTAACTCCCCAGCCCACTCTGGATCCACAGACACTTTAAGGTTTTGGGGGTTTTTTTGTTTTGTTTTGTTTTGTTTTAATGGTTGTTGGACCATTGCAGACTTTTGATCTTGCCTATGATTTCACAGAGGTGTTTGCTGGCCTGGACGCTGATCTAAGGCAGCTAATGTGAGCAGCAAGGGAGTACGGACAGAGTGTGATGGCCTCAAAGCTCAGGACCATGACTCACACCAGAGGTTCTAGGCTCATCAGCCTGCAAGGCTAGAAAGACATCATTGCAGAGAAGAAGGGCAGAACTTACCTTCACAGAGGAGGAGAAAGACAAGGGAAAACTAGTTTTCCATCCACTTAAGAGACTTTGAGGGGCTCAGGCTGACCTGAAGGCAACACAAGGTGACCAAGAAGAGTGAACTCTACATCAGGGCTAAGATCTGGAAAACCACTAAGGCTGGAAGGAGCTTTTAAACACATTATATGTCAGCCTATGATTTCCTTAAATGTATATTTTGTACCTGAAATCCTCTCATATCATAATAAAAGTTAGTATAGACAAGTTTCGACTATCTATTGATTGGGTAATTCCTACACTCGTACCAACTGTGATTCTTTGTGTGTTTTAGTTCCTTCAAAACTGTTCAATATCTATCTTCCAAATCTTCATCGGAAACTCTTTTTTTTTAAGATTTTATTTATTTATTTGACATAGAGAGAGATCAGATCACAAGTAGGCAGAGAGGCAGGCAGAGAGAGAGAAGGAAGCTGGCTCCCTGCTGAGCAGAGAGCCCGATGCGGGCCCTATCCCAGGACCCTGAGATTGTGACCTGAGCCGAAGGCAGAGGCTTTAACCCACTAAGCCATCCAGGTGCCCTTCATTGGAAACTTTTTATGAATTCTTCATTGCAGAAGAGGGCAGGTCTGTGGTTCTAGTGGAGGGAAGAGAGGCACATCAATCCAGTGCTTCGAACACCCTGAGTCACAAGGGGCTGGTGGGCCTGGGTTGAAACCCTGCACGGGCCATATGAAGCTGGAGCTCAGGGTAGGGACCTGAACTGGAACGCAGCTCTAGTGGGTCACGTGGAGGTGGCAATTAGAGCTAAGAAACTGGATGATTCCTCAAGAGAGTTTTAGAGTGATGGCAGAAGATCAAATACAAAACTCAAGTGAACAGCAACATTTTCTAGCAAGTGGGGGAGGCAATTAAGTCACAGAGATAAGAAGAGAGGAAGTGAGAGGAGAAAGAAGAAAGAGGTGTTGCTCCCCAAGAGAGAAGGTTTGGGAAGGGATGGTTCATAGCATCAGAGCCTATGGCCACACTATGACCATCATGTGGTCAGAGGCCACAGTGAGCAGGTATATCAAGGATCTGAAATGAGAGGCATTTCTGCTTGAAGGTGCAGGACAGGTAATCCGTAGAGAAGAAAATGTGAGCACATCCCATGGAACCAGTGGCCAGACTTTGCAGGAGGAATTTATACCTTTTGGTTCCTTCAGATAATGGGACACAGTGTTCACAGGGAAATCCCATGTGGGCAAGCCTTCACTGTGGGGAGTAGAAGGCAGGGATAATCTATGTTTTCACCTATGCTAATGACTCGCTAATTTTTGGACCATGTTGGGGTTCACAGTTATGAGGCTCTAACCCCAGGCTTCCGCTCTGCTGAGGACCAGATCTTCAGGTCCCCACACCACAGCTTCAGGTCCTCCAAGGGAAGCTGGTACTGGACACCCTCCCAGCATCAGCCCCGCCAGACGTGTTGATTTCCTCAGGCTGCCATAACAGAGAACCACAAACTAGGTTGCCTGAAACAATGGAAACGTATTCTCTTTCAACTCTGGAGGCTACAAGTCCCAAATCAAGGTGTCAGCAGGGACATAGTCCCCCTTCCTGCCTTCTGGTGGCTCCTGGCAATCCTTGGAGTTCCCTCACTTCCGGCTGCATCACTCCGTGTTCCGCCTCCAACTCCACGTGGCCTTCCTTCCCGTCTGTGTGTCTCCTCTTCTTATTAGGACAAAAGTCATTGGATTAGGGCCCATTTGAATCCAGCATAACCTCATCTTAAATAATCATATCTGCAAAGACCCTATTTCCAATGAAATTCATATACTGAGATTCCAGATAGATATGAATTTGAGGGAGACTTTTTAGCCCATTCTACTGAATATGTAAGCACTGCCCTAGGACAAGCGGTCACCACCTGAAGAGTAGGACACGCTGCCAAGGCATTTCTTTCCCCTCCCTCCAGCTCTTCAAACCGTCGTCTTCCTCAGCAGTGTCCCCCAGAGGGATGGACAGAGGCACCTTGTTGGCCAGGCTGTCTACTTTAAAGGTTTGTCGTGAGAAATTTACTGCCCTACTGTGCGCTTAATCGGAGACCTTGGAACCTAGAGCCGCTAAACCCACTTGCAAATGACCTAGTTACATGGCTTACAATCCCGCAACCTTTGCTCAATCTCAGACTAAACTCACCAGTTTGGCACGGAGCCTGGCTACACTCTCAGGTCCTGACCTTTGGCTCCACCAGGGAAGCAAAACTTGCCTGAACTCCCTGAGATGTGTCCTCATGGGTCAGTCCTTTCCTAAGAGCGATTCAGACATGGCCCAGGGTTCCCACAATCACTCATTGTCTTTCAAGGCCTCACTTACCCTGGGACCGGAAAGTGCACCTCGGCACCAGTAGGCTCATCTTCCTCCCCATTCACCCAGGACCTCAACACCCTGTCTTCGATACAGGTAAATGGATCTTTCTGAGGCCACACTAATGATTCAGGTGGTATCAATAGCTACTCTTTAAAGAAGGCATATGGGGGGCACCTGGCCGGCTCAGTCACAAGAGTGTGTGACTCTTGACCTCTTGGTTGTGAATTTGAGCCCCATGCTGGGTGTAGAGATGACTTAAAAATTACTTAAAAACCTTTTAAAAATGAAGAAAAAATAAAGAAGGCATACGGGATGACACTCTTCCTTTAACATGGTCTGGCCAATCCAGAGTTAAATGTTCTGATGGGAATGGGGACACTATATTTGGGGGTGATTTAATGAAGTCTTAATTTTAGAATAATTTTAGATTTACAGAAAGTTTTCAAAGATAATATAGAGTTCCCACATACCTCAAACTCAGTTTTCCCTGTGATGAACATCTTACATTCATATGGCACATTCATCTCAATTAATAAAGCAATATCAATACATTGTTATTAACCAAAGTCCATATTTTATTCATATTTTCTTAGTTTTCACCTAATGTCATTTTCCCCAGGATTCCATCCTGGATACCACGTTACATTTAGTCATCATGTCTCCTTGCACTTCCAGCTGGGAGAGGTGGGACTCCATCTTTTACAATGGTTCCTCCATCTCAGACTCCATCTCCATGCATCTCCACACTATCTAGATTCCTGGGATCCATGCATGTGGGGAGAAAGGTCATGGGACAGACATGAGTCACTCAAGGTAATAAATGAAGCCTAATCCAATCTGCACTGTTGACAAAGGCCTATTAGAACAAGTGAAAGAACTCTTACAGTGATGTTAGAAACAGTGCTTGAGGAGTCACGGCTTTGGAAGTTATCCTCTGTGACCTCCTTATATGCTACAAATAAAGGGGGTTTTGTGTGACAATTCCAAAAAAGAAAAAGAAAGAGAGAGGAAGGAAGGAAGGAAGGAAGGAAGGAAGGAAGGAAGGAAGGAAGGAGGGAGGGAGGGAGGGAGGAAGGAAGAGTATTTGGTTTGTACAGCACAAGAAGAGGAACAGAGACAGATCAAGAATAAAGCCACATGGCTGTGAAGGAGATCGCAGAATGTGTGTTAATGAGAAACTGCTCTATCACGGGGGATTGGAGGGACGAAATAGCCTGAGGACTCAAAGCAGAGCCAGCCAGGGCGGTGGGGACAGGCACTGCTAGTTCACATCCCCCATGGAGATTAGGGACACAGGCAGCTCTAAGATACATCACCCTCCAAACAGATGCATAAACTCCATCGTGGGCCGCAGGGATGTATCAGTCTCACAGAACTCCTCCCTGCACCATCAGGGCCAAGGACTCTCAAGGACATTTGTTCCCTTGAACCAGAAGTCTCTCCCATGTGGGGACATCATCAGGATCAGGGGCGTGAACCTGATTCCATTCTGTGTCCATCAGCACATTCTCTATTTTATTTCCATAAGGGCCAGAAATGCCATCTCTCTCCCTGGCTGGCGTCAGGTCAGCCTCACGTCGTGAACATTCTGCTATTTGTAGTAGGGGGGGAACAGAGGAAGGAGACCTAACACATGGGAAAGACAGAGGCAACCACTCTGAGGCCTGGTGAAGGAACTAAGGGGGGGGGAACCAAACAACTAGAGGTACTTTACCAATCCCTTGTCCGTGTCCTCTTGATTATTCATTACCCATTTTCCCTCTTTGACCCTCCTAGCATGCTTTTAGTAATGTTATTGAGATATAATTCACATATAAAATATTTTATCCATTTAAAGTATAAATTCAATGGCTGTTAGGGTTTTTAGCATATGCACAAAGCTCTTCAACCATCACCACTAATTCCAGAACTTCACCCCCAAAAGAAACCCTATGCTTATTATCGGTCACATCCATTCTTCCCTCCCTGCTCCCCAGCCCCTAGCAATGACTAATCTGTTTTCTGTCTCTATGGATTCACCTGTTCTGTGCATTTCATGTAAATGGAATCATACAATAGGTGGTCTTTTGCGTCTGGCTTCTTTCACTTAGCATCATGTTTTCCAGATTCATCCACATTGCGGCGTAAATCAGTACTTCATTCCTTTTTTATGGTTGAATAATAATTCCATTGTGTGGATTATACCACATTCAGCAGATGGAGGGCATTTGGGTTGTTACCACTTTGTGACTATTATATGTACTAATAGACACTAGTGTACAAGTTTTTGCACGGAAGTGTGTTTTCAGTGCTCTTGGGCATAGACTTTGGAGTGGAACAGCTGGGTCCTATGGTAACTCGATGTTGAATTTTTGAGGGGCTTCCAACGACTACACAAATTCTTTCACAAGAACAAGAAATGAATTTCTCTGCTATGAAAGTCAGTGATCTTTTGGGTTTTGATATACGTACAACTAAGCCTCATTGTAACCGGTACCCTTGGCCATGAAGTCTCTAGTGTTTTTTAAATGGGCACATATATACGCTTTGATTGCCAGGGTGTGTCTTGTCTGCCCCATAAGACTGGAGGCAATTTGAGGATGGGGATCATGTTCTTATCTTTCTCCTTCTATCACAGAGCCAAGTACTGTGTCATGCTCCAAACAGAATTAATTTAAATACTTCTGGTTATATGTGTGAATGTGGGGGCTCACAACTTGGTCTAAAGAACAGACTGAAGAACTATGGATAAACCTTGAAGACATGTTAAAAAAAAAAAGAGCAGCTAGAAGAGAGAGAACTGTCAGCCTTCTCCCTCTGTGAGTGGTGAGAATTTCCGTTCTCTGCCACCAGGCACTGAGCTGCATCTTCTATTCCACCATTTTAATTACAGGACATTTTGTGTTTTCTGTTGAAATTTATTTGGAGAGACACTAGGTGTTGCTGGTTTCCCATGAAAAAGAGAATCGCTAGGAATCATCTAGTAGTACTGGGAGCCTTTATCACCAAGAAGTTAGAGAGAATTTTCATTTTCCATTTTCGCTTTTGCTAAAATTCTTTCCAGGTAAATTATTTGCCAAATATATACTGTGGTGCGCAGACTAATGTCCCACTCCCACAGATGTTCAGGTCCTAATTTCCAGAACCTGTCAGGTGACATGGCAAAGGGGAATTGAAATAGGCAGATGATCCTGGATTATCCCAATGGGCCTAATGTAATCACAGGGTCCATGAAAGAAGACGGCGGCGGAAGAGAGCTAGGGGAAGATGTGACTCTGGGAGAAAGGCACGGAGAAACGTCACATCATTGGCTTTGAAAAGGGAGGAAGGGGACCATGGGAAAAGGAACGCAGGCAGCCTCTAGAACCTGGAAGAGGCAAGGAAACGGCTTCTCCCTTGAGCCTCCAGAAGGAACAGAGCCTTGTGGACACCTTGATCTTAGTCCAGGGAGACCTCTCTCAGACTTCCAACTTCCAGAACTGTTATATAATAATGTGTATTATTTTAAAGTCACTACATTTGTGGTAATTTGTTATGGCATCAGGAGCGAATCAATGCTTCTATTAATATTTCCCCCCACTTCATCCTTTTAAGACTATGAATCTACTCCTACTTCCTTAGGAAGATAGTGGGATGGGGGAGCTAGGCTGGAGGTTAAGTGACACTTCACTAGCATGTAGTTAATTTGCCAGTGTATTATGCTATCTTGTGTATAAAATGTCAGACATTAATAATTATATTTTATGGTACTTTACACTTTTTAAAAAAGATTTTATTTATTTGTTAGAGAGAGAGAGAGAGAGAGAGAGAGAGAGAGAGAGAGAGTATAACCCGGGGAAGGGGAAGAGAGAGAGGGAGAAGCAGGCTCCTCACTGAGCAGAAAGCCCAATGCAGGGCTTGATCCTAAGACCCTGAGATCATGACCTGAGCCAAAGGCAGACACTTGACTGACTGAGCCACCTGGGTGTCCCAACACGTAACACTTTTCTAAAAACTTTCAATACACTGCTTGATTTGATCATCACAATAACGTTGAGAAACTATGTAAATGCACTGTTTCCCCTTTTGACAGATTAAAAACAATGAGTCATAGGGGTACCTAGGTAGCTCAGTCAATTGGGTGTCAGACTCTTGGTTTCAGCCTGAGTTGTGATCTCAGGGCTCTGGGACCATGCCCCACATTGGGCTCTGTGCTCAGCAGGGAGTCTGCCTGAGAGTCTCTCTCTCCCTCTCCCTCTGCCCTTCCCCCACCTCTGCACCGTGCATGTGTGTGCGCGCGCTCTCTATATTTATAAAACAAATAAATCTTTAAAAACAAAAACAAAACAATGAGTCACAAAGTTCCCAGAGATGGGTGATGACAAAATTGGTATCTTGTTTTTAATCTCTTTCTGGAGTGGTCCTCAGACTTTTCTCTTACTCTTTCAAAGAACTTGAGTCCCAGGTGCTAGAAATCAAAAGCCCACTTTCCTAAGGACATTTGTATGTTTGCAGGCATTCTGCCACCACATCTAGCACTTATGGAAAGAGCTCAAAGACATTAAGTTAATTCAGCGTTCCCACCATTGGGCTCCTAGGCCATGACCTGAAGTCAAGTAGGCAAGCAGTCTAGGTGTTCCAGACCTATCACCGTAGCACACATCATTCCCAGGGCAAGGGAACTCGAAGATGCTACAGGCTCCTTCCTTCAAGGGTTTATTCTTCCCTGTCCCTCCCCTCTCCCCTGGCCTCCACCCTCTTTGGAACCCTGGCAGCAGCTCTTTGGGCCAGGGGTTCACCATTTGACTGACACTCAGCAGCTCTGGCTTGCACTCATCCCTTCGGGCCATCCTACTCTGGATACCAGAAGTAGAAAACCTCAGCCATGGTGGCCCCTCTCTGTCCAACTCCCCCACACAAGTCAAACTGACACCTGCTGCATTTTACCCCACCTGCCCTCCCAGTCTCCAACCCAAGGGTTACCATCCACTTGCCTCCCTCCCTTTTTTCCTCCCTCCCTCCCTCCCTTCCTTCCTTCCTCCTTCAGCAAATATTGAGGCCATAGCTCCTCTGCGCACTGCACAAGGCACTAGGGATGAGGGGATAAAGAGCAGGCCCACTCCCTGACATCTGACATCTATTGAGGAATGCACACATACATTAAGTAATTTCTAAAAGGAGGAAACACTGGGCATTCACACTCACTTAGCAGGAAAACTGGCTCCAGGTCCTTCAACAACTTTGGATTTGGCCCTTTTGAGCTTAGTGATACCGTTCTAGAGAGGCATGGTAGGGGAATGATTAGGAACCCCAGCTCCAAAGCTGGACTTTCTGGGCCCAAATCCTGTACCTCCTGCTTGCTCGCTATGTGATCTTGGGCAAGTTATTTAAGTTTTCTTTGTCTCAGTTTCTTCAGATGTAAGGAGGAGGATGATAATAATGCTTCCTGGGGTTGTTTTGATGATTAAATAATGAATAATTAAATTCATAGCAGAGAGAAGCTCTTAAATCCACTGTCTTGTCCATGTAAACACGGTACCTGGCACGTTAGAGTGCGACCATATGAAATCACTGTTGCTCCTTCTCAAATAAATAATCTTTTTTTAAAAAAATAAAACAAATTAAAAAAAATTTGACAGGGCTGAGCACTCACTCTCTCCATGATGAAACTCACTCTCCCTTGAATTCTTTGACATTCCCTCACTGAATTTCTCCTCCTTTTCTGATTGTTCCTTATCTTTCTCCCTGTGCTCTTTTCACTCTGCCTACTTTTTAAATGTTAATGAGGCATTTAATATTAATGGAACATTAAAGAACTCCATCCTCAGGTTCTTGCTATACAAGAAAGAAAACACAAATGCAGAATGGGCAGATAATACAGAAACACTGTGTGGAAATGGATTGGAATTGGAGGTATGGGTGTGAACTCATGATTTATAAAGTGTGTGGGCATATGGGTATAGCCACATGTGTACGTGTGTGTGCGTGTGTACATACATTATATGCATACATTTCCTATGTGCATCCATTTCCTGTCTGCTGTGAGGATGTAAAAGCAAAGACACCCCAGTAACGATGGGCTTACATCTCTCCCAGATATTGGTTTCTAATACCTGTCTCCACTAAAAGGAACCAGAGATCCCCCAAAGAAATTCTTGATTTCAGGACTGGGGTATAGAACCCATAAGATGAGCCAGAAACACATTTTTATGCCAGGAATGGTGGGAAAATGTCACTAGAACACAGGAGTTTGGAGGGACTTTTACCAAATCTGAGGAAATTTGAGCCAAAATAATTAAGGAAAATAGTGAATTATAAACTGTGGAAGAATAGGAATCCATCAGGTCATGCTAATAATAAATAGGTAAGTAAACTATTAAACAAGCGATGGAGAAGGCAGGGCTCTTGCTTTAAAAACCCAAGGACCAAAAGATAAATGCTGGAGCTGAAAATCATTTTGCAACCATCATGATCAAGAGAATAATGACCGGATTATCATGTGTTGATGGTTAATTTAGGAGGGAAACTTTGATGAGGAGCCGGATATCTGCAGGGACTTAAAACACCTCCCCATAGATTGCTTATTAGTAGCAAGGCAGAAAATACTAACCACGCAGTGAAGAAATCAGACATCTGATACCACAATTAATATCACCAATGAGGGGCTAAGAGATAGCATTTGCCTCTAGATGTGATATTCTGAGATCATATCACTTGTATAATATTCTGGCAGGGAGTGGATCACCAACATCTATCTAATCATGAAGAAACATCAAACTCAAAATGAAGAACCTTCTGTTAAATGGTGGGGAGGGGCGCAGTATTATCTAAAAATGCCACTGTCATAAAAGATCATGTAAAGGCGAGGAACTATTCCAGACTAAGAAGGCTAAAGAGATATGACAACTAAATGCAATATTCGATCCTTGACCAGATCCTTTACAAGAGGAAGACAAATCCTATAAAGAATATTATTGGGTTGGGCGCCTGGGTGGCTCAGTCGCTTAAGCATCTGCCTTCAGCTCTGGTCATGATCCCAGGGTCCTGGGATGGAGTCTGGCGTGGGGTTCCCTGCTCAGCAGGGAGCCTGCTCCTCCTTCTCCCTCTGCCCCATACCCCCATGTCTCCCTCTCTTAAAAAAAAAAAAAAAGTATAGGAAATCACTGTGCCCAAGGTCAGTCTGAAAAAAGTGCCAAAGGACCTCAGAGAAGGAAGCACCGGCATATGGCTAAGTATCAGAAAAATCAACATGGAGGAAGTGAGGTTCCACCTGAGCGGGAAGGGGTAGGAGCATACTGTCGGGGTTGGGATGGGGCTGAGGGAGGGACTGTGAAGGTAGAAGAAACAGTGCCAAGGATCCCAGTTTTGGAAAATGGAAACTGACCACATGACTCAGCATAGGCTGGCAAACCCAACACCACAAGCTTGGCCTCCAGACTCCTTGCAATTTCGACTCAGCCGACTAAAGCTCCACACTGGGCAGATAGGCTGGCAGAGTGGACAGGCTACCAAAACAGGATTCCCCCCAGGAAGGGCCTGTAATGTTCCCTAGCTGCATTTTCAGAGGCCTGAGAGCTGTTGAACTTAAGAGAAAGACAATGGACCCTACTCTAACTACTAACCTCCTCAATATCTTGACAGTGGACCACCTCAGATACACGTGTTTGCATCCTGATTCTGCCATTACCAGCCCTGGACCTTGGGAAATTTATCTCATTTTGCTGAGCCTCCAGGTCCTCGTTTCCAAAATAGATACCTTCCCAAGATTGGTGCGATTAAGTAAAACAATGTAGGGGAAATGCTAGCAGTCTGCTTCATAGCAGGCACTCCACAAAAGGCCATTGTTGTTTCTACTTTTGCTTACAGCAACATGTGTGACTAAGAAACACTGGAATTAAGTCCAGAGAGCTCCGCCTAACTTCCATCCTGCCACCTAAATACTGGGGGGGAAAATAGCACCTAACGTGGTTTAGCACCTACTTTGTTTCAGGAACTAGGCTGGTTCTTTATGTAGTTAAATTTTTCTTTAAGATGAGGCTAGAACCTGGAAATAGCTGTTATTATCACCATTTTAAGAAAATTAAGTTCAGTAAGATTAATTTATAAGGTCACAGAACCGACCAGAGATCCGATTGAGATTTCAACCCAGAATGTGTGAACCTAGTCCCTTGCTCCCCAACCATCAGGCTGAGGTAAACAGGCTGCCTAGTGAACACGGAAGACAGAGGAGGGGAGGAAGTAAAGGGGATGTGACCCATTCATTAGGGTTCTATTTTTAATTCCCCAAGCTGTTTTCCCAGCTTTACTAGAGATTATAGTTGGAACCCACTACAGCAATAGCTGGTACCCAGCCCTCCTTTTGCTCTGTTAGTGATCCAAGTCCTAAAGATGAGTGGTCATCTAGAACCTGGGGGACCAGGCAGCTTTATAAATAACTGACATTGCCCGTTTAGCTCCCCAGCGTAGCCACTTCACTTGACTGCAATTTTATAGCTGGAGATTCTGTCTCCATTTGAACCCACCCAGTTCAACCTAGAGATCAATCTCTCCATCGGTACCAGTCACCTGTGGAGACCCGTGTGACCCTCACACGTCCTGAGAAGACAGCACACTCAGACTGAGCCAGCGCTGGGTAATCAGACCTAGTTCAGACACCTAGCAGTTACATGACCTTGGGCAAATTTAACACCTCAACCACTCTCTCCTCGTCTGTAAAAATGGAGGCTAACAACACGTGTGTAGAGTAAATGACACAATGGGTGTGAGTGACTCGACATGGTGCAGCACAGTTGGCAAGAGTTCCGAAACACAGCCCTGTAGCGCAGCTTCTCAAGAAAAGGCCAAGAGCCCTAGAGTTCTGGATAACAGATGGGGACTTACATCTAGGATATGATTATATCCCCAGAGAGGAGATACCCAAGAGATGGAGAGGGAAGGAAAGCAAAAGCCCACAGAATGATCAACTTGCCTTCCCACCCCCTTCTCCCCACATCTCTTTTTCTCAGCATTCCTCCCAATTTCTGTGGTAATAAACAAATAAGGTTGTCTCACTACTTAATACTGACACACCTCACACAATGTCTGATATTCTGGAACCAAGGCCAAGGGAAAACTTATTTTTCTCTCCATCTGATCTCAATTCTTCTTCTCTCTCTCCATTTCCTTAAGAGTCTCTGGAAAACCAGTCAAGTAAATGGAAAACATACTTGGGAGGAAAATGTGGGGAGATAAAGACCTTGTGTTCTTAAGGGTGGGAAGGGACCAAGCCTTTTCCGTTTCAGTAGGGAGTGTTCACAGACTTATAAATGTCAATACTTTAAAAATTATTAATCAGAGCTTGTCTTGCTTCTTCCCCTGTGTGGTATCTTCTCAAAAGTCAAAAGCACAGGCATTATTAGTCCTAGGAAAGCAGCTGTGACTATGGATCTTTCTATGCTGTCCAAAACCACCTAGAAATCACAATCAAAATATGTTACATTTAAGAGGATCAGGTAAGACAATCAAGAGATGATGATTTTAGCTTTGTTTGAAATCCTGAGAAACTCTTCCAGGATACTGTGAACCCTGATTTGAAGCATAATAAAGCATTCAAAAAACTGATTACTTCTGAAGTTTTAAGCAGCAATTATGGAAGTTTCAAGCCCGCCCACCAAACCCAGGAGAAAGCTTTTTCTAGTGTAGCTGTTTACACACATAATTGGAGGCTGAAAATTTTGTTTTGTAATTGGAGTAAAGCATTTAGAGGCTCCTTTCTAGATTTAAGCTCATGGGGTTTTTTAAGACTTTGAGAGCAAGCTAGGGAGCATGGGGAGGAGAGGCAGAGGGACAAGCGGACTCCCCGCTGAGCACAGAGCCTGATGAGGGACTCGATCCCAGAACCCTGAGATCATGACCTGAGCCGGAGGCAGATGCCTAACAGACTGACCCACCCAGGTACCCCTCAAACTCAGGAATATTATCTCCATCTTTTTTATTCACCATTTACACTCACTGTGTGTGTGTGTGTGTGTGTGTGTGCGCGCGCACGCACACACACACATGCATGCATGCGTACCATTAAGAAAGCACACAGGTCAGGTTGTTCAGATTTAATGATTCCATGGTCTGTGTTATTATTTGAACACAACGCATCTGTTTCATTGAGTCTGCTGTTTGTGGACAGTCCAGGGCACCCAGCATCCCAATCAGAACGTTTAATCAAAGTCTTCTGCACCCCACACCCTCACAAAACAGCTCTCTCTGATGAAATAACAGAAAGATACATATGAGTCCAGTCAGTGACAAAGCACTGGTCTTTAGGGTCCAAAGATCTCTATAACCAGAGCAAGAGCAGATGGGGGAAAGGGCAGAATAGGGGAACTGATATTGTCTGAACCCAGCTTTTCTGAGTCCCTCCTTTCCAGATTGCCTGAAGCCCCCTTTCCTTACTTGCAGATTAAATCTACTTGTACGAGACCAAACATAAAAAAAAAACACAACCCAGGAAGGAGGAAAAATTATACTAACACATGTGGGGAAGACGAGGATTGTGTACTGAAACTCTATGACCTCCTAAAGGAGTGGGCAAAATACCCTGGGGTCAGTAACCCATGAACACCCTGGCTTGCAGGGACATGGAAATTTAGCCAGAATGCTATCCACAGGGCAGCTGGCACCCCCAGCCCCTCGGCCGAACTTCTACCACCTTCTTGTGAGGGTCACAGAATCTTCCAGAATCAGCAAATCTTCCTCCTTGGTCCCTACAAAAGCAGAAAAGGCTGGGGGGAGGGGAGGGGAGGAGGTTGTAAATCTCTGAGCTACTTCTTTGTATCCAGACAGAATCAGTTTTCCAATCAGACCCTTCTTTGTAAGAAGCCAGATTTTTTTCTTAATGGAAGTTCAGCGCCGAGGAAAAGCTAGCAAAATCATTCACTCGCAATCTCAGGCCAAGCTTAGGCAGACAAGATAAGGCAGGAGGCCTGCGGTAACCCTATCCAAGCCAAAAGCAGGTTACTCAGGAAATGCCTAGGACTGACACGGTGCTCAGGGCCCTCTACAGGATGTCATACTTATGGGTATGTTTTGCCCAGACTGGCCAGGCCGTACCTAGCCAAGCCTCCCAGTTCCGGGATGGAAGAATCTGCGGACAATAGGGGACAATCTGTCACTATTTTAAACTTCTTGGTCCCTCTCCAACCCTGATTTATGTCCCCAGAAAATTGGGGCAGCGGTGGACCAGACTTGGATTGTGATGAAATGGGGAGTAAACAGCGGGTCCTTGTTGAGTGTTTAGAAATAACTGAACTCCCTTTGGAGTCACATTAACTCCTGGTTCTGTGCTAGGAGCGTAATACTAAAACAGAAAGTCTTATTTTAAAAGATTCTCACCACCTCCCCAACTTTGGCACCTCCCAGTCTTCACCTCTCCCCCGTCTTCCCCTCACAAACATGCCACCCAAAGATACTGTTGGGACATTTCTGGTATCTCTAGGGCCCAAGAACAATGTGGCATTAATGGCATTTGGCAGAAAATCCCATCCCACACTTAAGACTCTTCCAGTTCAACAGACTGAAGATAAAAATGATAATGTTAAGAGAAGGAGCACCAGAAACCAGAGTCTGCTCCTTCCCACACCAGAGGCACAGAGACTTCAGGAATCCACGAAAAGGACATCATCTCTTGCCAGAAGGCCACCAGCCACCACCGGACGGGAACCGCGTGATGGCTTGTTTCTCCTCGGGACTGAAATGCAAGATGGTCAGGATGGCCGTGAGGGTCTGCTGGCGGCCCAGGCTGTCGGACAAGGTCAGGAAGCGGTAGATGATGTTTTTGAGGTACTCCAGGTTGGCTCCCTCCCTACTCTGGTCCCTGATGTTCTTCTCAATGTGGCTCTGCAGGGCGGCTACCTGCTCCCGGTGCCTCTCCCCCTCCTCCAGCAGCCGGTCCTGCAGCTGACGCACCTCCCCCTCCAGCCTGTGCTTCTGTTTCCTCAGTGACGCGATCTCCACCTCCTTGCGGGCCAGCTGCTCGGCGTACAGGAAGAACGTGGGCTCGCTGGCCGCGGCCAGCTGCAGCGCCTGGGTCAGGCTGTCCGGGGCCGACGTGTCGGCCGGGTCCCCAGGCCCCCCGCTGCCCACAGGGCTCCTGCGTCCCGGCAGCGCGGAGGACGAGGCCAAAGAGCGCAGCTGCTCCAGCTCCAGGTCCTTCTCGGCCAGCACGGCCAGCGCCCGGTCCCGCTGCTTGTGCAGCTCCTCCTCCAGGCGCAGCGTGCGCTCCCTGAAGTCCAGCTGGCTCCGCTCCAGCTCCTGGCGGTGCAAGTGCTGCAGCCGGGCCAGCTCCTGCTTCCAGTCCTCGGCCTCCTGACCGTGCTGGCGCTCGAGCTCCTCGCAGGACAGCCGCAGGGAGATGTACTTCTCCTTCAGCTCGGCAAGCTGCTCCTGGGCCTCCTCCAGCTCCTTGGCCAGATTGCCGTCCTTGGTGTTCTTGCTCTTGAGGACCACCTGGGCCCTCATCTTGTACCTCTCGAACTCCTCCTTCAGCTGCTTCAGCTCCTGTTGGTAGTAGAGCGCCGAGGCCTTCTCCCCGTCGGCAGCCTCCGAGCTGGCCATTATCTCCAGGTCACAGAGCTTCTCCACGTCCAGGGTCACCTGGCTTTTCCTGGCTGCCACCTGCAGCAGCCTCTTCAGCTGCTCCATCTTATCCTTCAGGACGTTGACATCCAGACTGGACTCCTCGCCGTGGCTGTCCAGCGGGGAGCGGCTAGAGGCGGCCAGTGCCAGCGTCTTGTTCTCCAGGTCCAGCTGCAGGATGCGCTCCTTTAGCTTCTGGATGGCCAGCTGGTCCTTCTGCTTGGCTTTCTCATAGGTGCCCAGCAGCTCGGACACCTCAGATATTTGATTCTCCAGGGCCGCCACCCTCTGCTCTTCCACCTGAGATTGCTGGCGTAGCTGATCTTCTGCAAGGGCTGTCTGTAAAGCAAGGGGACAGATGGAAACACGTCCAGAAAAGCCACAAAGGCCTAGAGCAAACTGAGAGGGCAAGAGAGGGGAGCAAAGGGATCACAGGACTTGGATGGCCTGGTGAGAAGGGGGACTGTGGCTTTTCCTGTTGCTTTGGAAACTAAAGAACGTTCCTGTAACCTAGTTGGGTTCTGCTCCCAGAGATACAGCACAGCAAACAATATTCAGAACCTCTGCGTATCTGCTGTTGTTCTGCTCTACTGTCTCCTGTCATACACAAGGCTCACACGGGAAGTGCGTTATCTTTGCTTGTCCTCTGTTGCCCCAAATCCCACTAAGAAATCACGGGACATTCTTTTCCTCTCCCAATATTCCTGGAAGTTCAAAACTCAGTTGGATCTCTCTCCACACAGAAAGGAGCACTGTAAAATAGCACACTTTCCCGAAACAGGTGAACTGACTAGAAGCAATTACAAGAGGTTGCTTCTGAGAAGACTTCCTTCTGCACCGCCTCCCCCTCCCCCAGCCACCCTACAGGTGTATACCGCTCCCTGTGTAATGCATCTGCCTAGAGGCAGACACACTCCTTTCATTGCGCAGCTGAAACTATGCTGTCCCACAGAGCACAGCTGGTAAGACACTGAGGCCAGAAGTTCAGAGGTGTCTGGCCCCAAACCAGCCTACCCTGAGGAAGTCCACATCCTGCTGGAAGCACATTCTGTGGATACTGTCAGCATCACACCACACAGACTTCCCAGGACTCACAGTGCAACCTTCTGAATAGCATCAAGAATGGACACTGCAGCCACTTCTAATTACCAGAGGAGACAAAACCCTAATATTTCCCACTTTAGGCTAAATGACTAAAGTTTGAAGGAGATGACCATAATTACCTTCCTCATTTCCTGCTGCAACTGAGCCTGGAAATGGCTCTTCAGGCAGGCAGCCTCTTCCTGAAGCTCCCGCAGCCGAGGGTCAGGCCGATTCTTCTCATCTCGAAGAGCCTGCAGCTCACCTTTCAAGTCCTCCACCTCACGGGTCAGTTGCTTGGTCTGCAGCTCAAACCCCTCCATCTGACCAGCTGCATATGCCCGCCCTGCCAGGGCTTCTCGGGTCTCTTCCAGCCGAAGCTCCAAGTCCTGGCGCTGGGTCCTCTCCTCCTGCAGCAGTTTCTGGAGCTCACGAAGCATCAAGGCATGGTCACTCTGCTCTTGGGCCCGATCATGCTGCTGGGTGATAAGTCGGGCTTTGGTTTCTGCTATCTGCTCCTGCAGCCCCTTCAATTCTCCCTCCAGACGGCCCCTCTCCTCCTCTGCCTTTTTACTGGTATCCTCTAAGTCCTGTTTCATCTTCTTCTTGTCAGCCAGGTAAGAAGCTTCCATTCGAGACTTCTCCTGGGTGACTGTAGCCAAAGAGCTGGTCAAAGTAGCCAACTGAGTCTTCAGCTGGTGCAGTCGTTTGTCCACTTCCCCACCCCCAGATGGCCCATCCCCACTGCTACTGCTAACGCCACTCTCCGACCCACTGGCTTCTTCGGACTTTGGAGGTGGTGGTCCGCGAGCCAGCCTGTCATCCTCTACCCCAAATTCACCCTTGGTGCTGGTGAGACTGGCCGCGGTATCCAAGCTGGTGGCGGTCCCAGTGCTATCCTCGCTGTGAGTGGAGCAGCGGTCATCCACAGAGTCAGGAAAAGAGAGGCCTGGAGCCTGGACACCTGTGAGGCCCACATCCGCCTCGTGGGATACCGACAGCACCTTAATGCTGGCCTCTAGAGCCTCCTTCTCTTTCAGAAGGCTTTTATAAGCGCGGACCACATCCTTAAGACGTGCCTGGTACTGGAGAAGCTGCTTCTTCTGCGTCTCAATGGTCTCCAGCAGGTCCTTCTTGCTCGGTCCGCCCCCGAAATTCATGCCAAACTTCTCCATGTTCAGAACGGGTTGCTCGACGTCAGCCAGAAGACGGTCGCGAAGACCTTGGCGGGGGAAGTGAACGACAGGGAGAGAACTGTCCCCGAAGTCGCTCTTCCCAGCTGTCGGAGACCGGATGCCGGACGCGGCGCAGCCTGGCAGAAGCGCCCGCCGGGTCCTAGGCACCGAGGGCGGGGGCGGGTCCTATCCCAGAGGCGGGGCGACGCCGGCCCAAGAGAAGCACGCGGCCAGGATTCTCCTGTACTGTCCCAGAAACTGCTCCCCGCTCCGCGCTCTCCCGGGCCACAGCAGTCCCGGCCGGCCCTCAGCCCAGGGTCGGCCAAGAGTTTAAATACAGCGTAACCCCATCACCACTTCCTAAGTACAGCGGCAGGTCAACGGCACTTCCGGGCCTCCCGGAAGTGACGACAGCGCTACGCAACAGACTCCGCCCCCAGTGGGAGCGAGGTGGGCGGAGCTACTTCGGCCGGTGGGTGGGAGGCAGCCCGTTCTGAACCTAGCAGAGCTACGACCGCGGCGCAAGAAAAGTCCAGGACTCCGAAGCGATCATGTTTTCGTGGCGGCGCCTGAGTTTACCTTCGGGCTAAGATGACCGGGGGCGCTGGGCAACGTCGCCCTGAGTCCTTCTCAAACCCCCGGATGAGCGACGCTTCCCCACATTTCGGGCTCAATATCTCTGCCCTAAAGATCAAGAAGTAAGACTCCCATTTAGACCATGAAAACTGCAACCCTTGATAGGACAGTTTCGGCACCTATTAGGTGTATAGTATAATAATTATTAGCACCCTTACTGAGTTCTGCTGAGTTGATTCAACAAATATATATAGAGGGCACCCTATGGCCGCAACCTCCGTCCTATGTGCCAACATGTTCCAGGACCTTCACAAGAGTTACGATATTTAGCCCTTGCAGTTATTCTGCTTAGTGGGTGGAAACACAAGACACAGAGAGGTTAAATAACATGCCCAAGGTCACACAGCTAGGAATCCTATCTATATCTGTTCAACTCGACATACCAAGTGCTGCTCCAGGTGATCACTAAGAGGCAAGGTCCTGCCCTCAAGGAGCTCCTATCTAGTGAGAAAGCAGAGATACAAACACAAGTCTGGCTCTCATACCAGTATGTATGGGTATATCAAAGTGATACAGAAGTTAAGAGGAGGTTATGGACATTGGGGAGGGTTTGTGCTTTGGTGAGTGCTGTGAAAGATGTAAGCCTGATGATTCACAGACCTGTACCCCTTGGGCAAAGAATAAAAATAAAATTAAAAAAATAAAAAAGAAGTTAAGAGGGAAGCCCCTCTAGGGGAGGCAGAGAAGGCTCTCGGGAAAATACTTGGGGGATCTGAAGCATGAGTAGCAATTGTCCATCTAACTAAAGATGGGGGAAGCAAGCATTCTGGCAGAGGGAAAAGATTGCTAGGATTCCTAGGGCATCAGAGAGGCTGGCTCACCTGGAAAGCATTGAGAATCACTTCTTGGCAGTAGCTTAGGGTATGTGAAGGAGGCTGGCAACAGATGGGGCAGGCACAATAGGTGGAGACACAAATTAAGGCATTTAGACTTTATCTTGGGTGCTAAGAAGACACTAAAAGATTTTAATCTTGGGAGCCATCATCCAGGCTTAAATGACAGGTTGAAGATACTAAGGGGCCGGAGACTGGTAAGGAGGCTACTTCTGTCCTGGGGAAGAGATGGTAGTGAAATAGGGCAAGGACAACAAGGGATGGAAAAGAAGAGGCTAATTAAAAGAGCTGAAGATGTGGAACTGACCTATCACCACTAGTTCTGTTATTATATTGAGACTCTTAAATGCACTCTTCAACCTTGTAAAAAGCCTTCTTAAGAATGCAAGTCTACGACTGAAGAGTAAAGGAAAGTCATGGACTCACTCATACCTGGTGCCCAAAGCCGGTTCTCTTTACAGGCTTTCCAGGTCAGGATGGGGCAGACCCTGGAGGTCTGTTCAGACCCAGTTAGTTTCTTAGAGGCCCAGATAAAATCCAGCTGCACCATACAAAGCATTGAGACACATTGTTTCATGGTTTTACTCTTCACCATAACCTCATGAGATAGGGCAGCTATTAGTCTCCTTTTGTAGAAAATAACAAGTGTGACGATCCCTGAAGCTAAGCCCTCCAAAAAAGGGGATAAAAGACAGAACTGAGATTTGAACTGAGACCTGGAACAATGGTACATAGTGGGCATTCAATCTTTGTTGAATGAGTGAATGAAGGTTCTGATTCTCAGCTCACTTCACCATGTCCCGTCCATAAGCAATTGATCCCAGAAGCCTGCTGCCATGCTGGTTTCAAATTGCTTGCCCTTGCTCCACTGAGCAGCCAGTTAGTTCATCCAAACCAAGTACTACATTTGTTAAGCATTTATTAGGTGCCTGGCACTGACCCAGTCTCTATCGTAGAATAAATTTAAATTAATTCCTGTCTTGCTATCTCCCCTCGTTGCTGAGTGGGGAAATTACTTGTGAAGCACCTTGAGTCGAGGGCCGCAAGAGTTTCATAAATTCGTGGATAGGTGGGCATTAAAAATCCGGGTTCTCAGGTCTGTGGCAAAGTGAAGAAGCTTCAGAAAAGCTGCCTGGGTCAGCTGAAGGACATTGTGTCCGGGGGCCATTCAGGCAACGGCCTTGTTCTCCCGTATGCAGGAGCAGGTTCTGCTGATTGCGAAACCAAGAAGGCAAGCTAGTGCTGGCGCACCTTTTTTTTCCACCTCCCGTGCACTCCTCTCGAGATTCTACGGTCACTTGAACCACCTGCAACGGTCAAAGCCCCTCTCTGGGCGCTGAGGGGACCAAAGAGAGGACTAAGGAGCACAGAGCTTCCGCTCCCCCAGGAGGGCGGTGCATACAATGGGTGATGATAGTTCGCAGGAGTTAAACCGGAGCGCAGGGTGGACTGGACGCGACAAACCAAAGCCCAGGGGCCGACCACTTAAGCTGCGGGTCGGGGGCCGTTGTGGAGCATTGTAGACTTTCCTTGGCCCCGTTCGGGCTGCCGATGAGGCAGCCACAGACCTGCCAGCGCTCTAGAAACGGGGAGACACCCGGACCCTTGCCCTACTTTAAAGCCGGCGCGGGACACCGCGAGGCTGCGGAGACTCGCTAAGCTTCAGTCGGCCGGAGCCGGAGCCTGGGGGCGGGGAAGGGGCGGGGAGGGGCC